>JAUJPO010017124.1:0-17956 GCA_032270745.1 Tiaropsis multicirrata | reverse complement strand
CCCCCCCCCCCCCCCCCCCCCCCCGGGGCGATAAAGGGTTTACCAGACATATTTAAGATGAGCAATGGTATGATATGTGTGATTTGGCGATAAATGGACTACCATTATATGTGTATTCGGGTTAAGCTAAAATTGGGTCATATCCGGGGGCTCATTTGTGATAAACAAGGGGTCAAATCGACGCTTGTCCTGGGTTTTACTACTGTCCAGGGTTAAATTATAACCCCCTTGGGTTTCGAATTAGAGAGAGTCAACTGTATTTTAATTGTCAAATAGATTCAATTGATATTTTCTGCGAAATAAAAATGGGTGACGGAATTAGGGAGGGGGTGACGGAGATAGGTCCGTCTACGGTATCTGCAACACATCCAAACTCAGTTTCGGCAATGGAAATTCATCAATGGTAAATAGAAGAACTTACGTGTTTTCTTTTCACAATAACAACAAGCATCCTTCGGATAAACCATTTCTTCATCCTGAGAAATAATATGAAGGATAAATTATGAAATATTTTTCCCGCTAATTAGAGGGTCCACCTTTTAGAAGGGGATCGCTAATTAAAAAGTTTACTGTATATAAAGATCAAGTAAACAAAATGTATCATGTTTTCGGGACATTAGAACGATTAAAATGAAAATGCAAACAAAACCAGCCTCCTCCTGACAGAACATGGGGTCCAACATAGCAAAGAAGACAAGGTTCTGATGCTGGTTCAAAAACGGGCTTTTTCAGAAAAAAACAGTACCTCCTGTTGAGGATGTCTCTTAACATCACCGTAAATATCCGTGCTGAAAACTTCGACCTACCCTGGATATCCTTGGTCATCAAATTCCTACCCCTGGATATCCTATATCCTCAACAGAGTGGGGGTACAGATTGTTTTCTGGGAAGCGCAATCTGACAACTGAAAAAGTAAAATCTTACCAGACCACAGCTTTTGATTGGACAATCTTTTGCACACTTGAACCCGTTTTGTGTACAAATGCATTTGGTACAGTTACCACTGTCTAATACTGATCCAGTCTATATGAAGAATAAAAGTTTTTCGTAGTCAAGTCTCTTAAACGGGTTTGGAGAACGAAGCATCGAAACAAAAATGAGTCTCTTTTGTTCAAGCAATTTTTACAGACTTTGGTACTATTGTTGTCTCGAATTGGAAGATGTGTTCAGATAATATGTAGAAACCAGGACGACACGAAAGAAACAAAAAGTGAATATCTGACACTGACCTGGTTTCTACGTGGGAGCATTTTTTTTACCGACAATATCTTTTTGTAACAAGCTTTCGAAAGTTGATCGATGTCGGAAAAGGAGAATTTTGAAATGGTACACCTACCTTGTATATAGTAGAGTTTCGAACACAGGGGCATTGGAGGATTCGTTCACAACGCTTGGTGCCATTATCATATGTGAATCCAGTGGGACACGAACAATCGTCAATACAGTAGAATGAGAGGCATTCTTTTGGTTTGTCAGCAAGACTATCGCAAGTATTCTCACAAAGACATGTACTGTTGCGTGGACAGCCTCGGGTTGTTGTGCCACCACCTAAAAGAGGCGAGCTATATGTAAGGAAGCTTGACCTACAAGCAAATAGGGCTTACACGTCCCAAATAAACAAGTTGTCTCTGTTCTTCACAAGTAGGGTCGTTAATTTGTCCCCAGGCAACATTTTGCAGTATAGCCCTCACTAACCGAAAAATAATTGTACCCCCAGTGTAGAAGGAAGTAATTTTTCAGAAATTACACCCACTGGATTTCGTGCCAAAATTCTTGGACCCCCTTGGATTTTCAACGTTACGTTTTAACAAACATTGACGTATTATGGTGACATTCATTTCAATGGGTGAAATATTATTGATATAAACAAAATGCTTTTTAAAGAGGTCAACTTCCCAACCACACACGTAGAAATCTCGTCATCGTTTGAATCTTTTACAAAAGTCGCCTGTTTTCCTACTTTATGACGGAAAGAAAATTGTTACCAACCTTGGCCACCGTTCTTTGTAGTAGCAGATGGTTCAGTGAAAATCTTTGTAGAGTATCGAGTTGTAGTAGCTGGGCCCTGTAAACAAAAAAAATATCATTGATAGACGATGTCAATCGAACGAATGGAGTGCCGAATCAATGAACACTATCGAATATCAACGTACAGCGAATTCGATTAGCGCTAGATCCGGTTAATTCGATGGATTCCATAACGTTCGATTGACATCGTCTGGTCATTATAATAAAACATTAAAATAACACTTTACAATAAAACAAACATTGCGACTGAGATATGACCATTAGAAGGAGGCACAGTCACAAGCACGACGGAAGCAATTTAAATTTGGTACGGCGAGCAAATGTTAAGGGGGGCGCAGCTGGGGGGGGGGGGGCGCTTTGAGCCCCTAACAAATTTTTTTTACAGCCTCAAAGACTCTGAAATGGCTTAAATGACTAAGGAATATTGTGAAAATGTTAACGACGAGTCGTGCCTGTGTCAAACTTTGTTCATATAAAAGTAAAGTTTGAAAACATTTTTGGGAACCGTCTACGTTAGACGATGTGGGAATCTGGATATAAGTAAAAAAATAATTGGTACGAACGGTGGTAGTTGCAGTGCAGTTGAATTCATCAGAAGAATCACCACAATCATTATAACCATCACATCTTCGAGATGCTTGGATACATTTGCCAATGTTTGAACCCGGCGTGTGAGCGCATCTACAACAAAGAAAATAAGAAGTCAAGCTTTGTATTCATATATATCCATTACGTAATCTTTTACACGGAAACATTAAAAAAATCCAGGTGTTTGCCATTAGTTTTCAAATTTTAACAATAAAACCAGTGATAAACACCTGACCTTTTAAGGATGTTTCCGTATGAAAGATTACGTAATAAATCTGAGCCTGTACCAAACCCTACTTTTTAAGTAGCTGACGATAATAGGGTTTGTATTATTAGCAACCCCAGAATTGAACACAAGAAAATCGTCTTAACATTACAAACCCACACACGGTAATAAGATTTATTCGTGAAATGTAAAAATGGGCCCATTGTGTGGATTTGGTGTTACAGAAGAGAATAATTTGATCCCTGATCCAAAAAAATGTTCTAAATTCTACAGAGGCGGCTACAGAAGGTATTCAGAAGATTCGACGGAGAGTGTTGATTTTGTCTATATTCCTTATTACTTTCCGTCAAAATCTCTTGCTACTTTTTGTATCTGTCTCTGTTCTATTGTAAGTAATATAATCACCTGTATTGTGTATTGACATTACAGCATTCTTCATCTTCGCCCCAACCGCCACAGTCACGTGTTCCATCACAAATCAAATCATTGGTCAAACACTTGCCGCCGTAGCGACACTTGAATCCCGTGCACGGAGGCGTTGTCGGTCGGACGGTTGTTGTAGTGGTCGTGCGCGGTGTTGTAGTTGTTGCAGGGGCAGTTGTTGTTGTTGGACAGTTTTGTTCGTCTTCGCCCGCTGAACAGTCCATGCGGCCGTCACATTTTTGTCTAGGAAAGAATGCAATTAAACATAATTATTGGTCAAAGAAATGTTGGCGGATTCCGAATCCGAAACCGAAATCCGCCAAATTAAGTTCCCGCCAAAAGTAACTTTTTCCGTCATTCGCCAAATTAAATTCCCGCCAAATTTAATTTTGTTGCCACCCGCCAAATTTGCCAAACTTAATTTTGTTGCCATCCGCCAAACCCGCCAAATTTTGTTACCCTAAGGTCAACTTTTTAAAGAATATTACGTCGTGATTTTATTTGTATCGGTATCAAAAACAACCTCTCTCAAATTCGAACAGGTGATAGTTTAGCAGCCAAATTATTATCTGAGTAATTCAACACCAAAAACTTTCTCAGATTCAAGTGTTTAAAAATTTAGTTTTTACGGTGGGCATGAAGAATAACGTAACTGCTTACAAAGTAAAAATAAAGTCCCAAAAGAAAATCATCAGCTTATTATGGATATTCAAAGCAAAAAAAAAAGAAAAAGAATTCAGACTCTAATAAACATCAAATCTAATGGAATACTAAGCCTGTCTTTTAGTCCAATACAAAACCTCTATCCAAGAAACAATAGCGTTAAAACCGCATGATATTCAAGACAGTTTAACAGAGTGGTAGATCTAGGAAGTCTTTTGTTGAAAACTTTTTCTAACCACCGTTTATACAAAAGATGACGTAACGAATATCTTCATGTGAATACTTTTTTACTTACGACAGATGAACACACGATCCGTTATCACAACGAAATTGGAAGATATTACAGGTGGTATTATCGCAATGCATTTCGTCGTCGCCATGGAAACAGTCGTTGTCTTGGTCACAACGAAACATCTTTGGTAAACAGTAACCAGACTGGCAAAGGAATTGATCAGCACTACCAAAGAAATAAAATACTTTTTGATTGAGACGATTTTTTTTGGAAATGTCTTGAAAAAATAAATTTAATTCCAAATATTTACAGGTGAAACTTGTCAAACGATTGACAAACAAATGAAAATGTAATGGGCATTAGACTGTTGAGGATATAGGATACCCTGAGGCAGGGAGTAAGAATTTGAAAACAAAGGATATTCAGGAGGAAAATTTCCAACATCCTATGATATCCAGGGGGTAAGAATTTGAAGACAAAGGATATCCAGGGGGTTCGAGACTCGAGACTTTTAGCACGGATATCCAGGGAGGGGGGCATCCTCAACTTTCTTCTGGAAAAGCCCACATTAAGCCAATGAATATTTAGATATAAGGGACATTCACCCAAGGGATTTTTAAAATAGGAAATAAATGTGACGTCATTCATCATTCAATAAAGTTTTCACATTTTATTTCTACACCCACCCACCTGCAATTACCATTACAAACATTCTCAAGGGATTTTCAACCTAGGAAACAAACAAAAAATAATTATGGTTTAAATGTGATGTGATTCATTCGTTCATTTGTTCAAGTTCTCACTTTTCATAACTTCTACACGCACCTGCAGTTACCATTACAAACATTCTCATCTGAACCATCGCTGCACTGTTGTTTGCCATCGCATACCCAAAGATTCGGTATACACGTACCGTTCCCACAACGAAACTCGGCACACGTTGTCGGTGTAGTTGTCGCTTGTTTGGTCGTCACAGGAGTCGCCGTCGTCGTTGGGGCAACGGTTGTAGTTCGTTCGGTCTCGTTAACGCAACCGTATAACTCCATACGAAGACACGCATTGGAGTAGAATCGTTCAGGTATGATTCGTATGACTCGTGCTTGAATTTTGTATTCGAGTTTGGAGAGTGTCCTATCGTTGGGCGCAGTGTTTCCTTTGAAGATCTGAAATGTTGGTTAATGGATCAGTAATATGATAACCATTACGCAATCTATTCAACGGAAGCATACCCGAAAACCCGAAGTTTGCCACCAGTTTTATTGTTAAAAATCCAAAGCTAGTATGGCAAACACCCGACTTTTAAGGCTGTTTCCGTATCAAAGATGACATAATGGTTATCGTGAATGTATCAGTAACTCATAAAAATATGTTTTTAAATGTGGAATCTTAAATCTTAAATCTTGAAAAATATATGATTTTTAACCCCAACTAAATAAAATACTTATCACCTAAAGCTCAATTTTTGTTGTTTTCCTTCGAGTCTATCTTAGGGGATATCTACATCTCCCTCATTAATGAGAAAGCCTGTTAGAATTGTTAAAACTTTTGATCCTGGACTTGGAACTTGTTTTAAGGATATCTATACCTTAGCACCATTTGCACCGTTCAGCGTGTAATATCTCCATCCATCATTTTCATTTTTATACATCACTTTGTACGATTGGATGAAATTTGCGACCATGTGACGACCTAAAAAAATCGAATCCATGAATATTTTTCATCTTTTATCAATTTTATGTTAAGGGTCCGAATTTAAATTCACAGAAACTTGGGCAATTAGTGAGGTTAGCGAGATGAATTGAAGGAGGACGGCAGATACGACCCGTCACCGTTATTCCGCAAAAACTAGCCAATCAAGCGTCGGTTATTTGCGAAAGGAAAAAGACCCTCTACGGAAATAAAAAAAAAATCAAAAATTGGATTATCCATATATATCGGGTCTCTGGCATAGACAAAGTCCTAAAAAGAGAGCTCATTCATTTTGGAAACGATTTAAAGCTCTTACGTCATCTGAAGGCAATTTGATTTGGTTGAGTCAAAGATTGACTCAGCTTTGTCACCCGTCTGATTATCCAAACTTTTAGGATGTCAGCTGAGAAAGGGTAGAAATCGGGCGGAAACCCCATCTAGGGTAATAAGTATTTTTAATACCTTGTATCATGACTTTTGAGATGAGGTAACGCTTTCCAAGGTCAACTTGTATCCATTTGTTGGGATCACTCTTCCGAGCACACCAACTACCGGCAGAATACATATTTGACGGGAGATTGTAACGAGCAAACTTCGGATGATGGTACGGTGTCCACATACTGGAAGCAGTTATACTGGCATCTGGTACGATTTGTCGGTAGGTGATACCTGTGGTTGGTGTAAGAAAAAGAGATTTGGAAAAAAGTCTTACTGCACAGTTCTGTAAGGCGTTTAATTTTCACGGGGACTTATTTTATCGAAATTCAACAAATTCAACGAAAGATGAATTTACACGAAAACATTTTAAGACAAGTTAAAACAAGAGAGAGGCTTGCTTACCAATAGCATCATAACATTCTATATTCTTGGATGGACAATTCAACTCATCAGAAGCATCAGTGCAATCTCTTTCACCATCACAAAGCCATTCTTTTGAAATACATTTCTTATTTTCACCACCACAAGAAACGAAACCAGCTCGGCAGGTCAACGGCGTCGTCGTGGCCGGTATGGCCGTAGTTGTAGCTGGCCCGTAGATACAGGTCTTACAACATTCGCCTGGCCGTTGAACAAGGCGCCTAGGAGGCGGACAAGGAGCCGAGGGACATTGTATAGGCGATTTTACAATACCGTTGTTAAAGCAGGTATGCTTTACGCAGCCTTGTTGCCATTGTTCGTTCGGCCGCGCGAAACGTCCAGAATTGTAATCAAAACACGAGCATTCAGACGGTAGAACGCAGAACGTGCCGTTAGAGAGAAGGTTGTTCGGACACCCACAACCAGGTGAGCATGTTCGGCTGTCTTCGACACAGTTCAAAGTTAGATACGCACATTTTTGTGTACACGTTTTAGTGCACGATTTGTAGATATGGTTATTGAGGCATTTCATTGGAGGTAGTTTTGTCGTAGGTGTTGAAGTTTGTCGTGTTGTTGTCTGTTGTTGAGTTGTGGTTGATTGCGTTGTAGTTGTTTTTGGCTTGTCAGTTTTATAGGTCGTTTGTCGCGTTGTCGTTGTTTTGGTTGTCGGATTTGACGTCGTTTGAGCAGTTGTCGTTTGTCGCGTTGTGGTAGGATGTGTTGTGTTCGTTGCCGGGCAACCAATCTCATCGGAGCCATCGCCACATTCACGATCATTATCGCAGACGAAATACCAAGACAAACACTCGCACGTTTTGTGACATTTGAATTCCATTCTGGAGCATTTTCCACAGTTCGATGGACAGCCTTGCTCGTCGCTACCGTCTTGACAATCGAAGTGTCCGTCGCAGACTTGAGTGTTGTTTAAACATGCTGATCGATCGTTACAAGGGAATCTTCTAGGATTCGGTGTACAGTTGAAGGGAACTCTAGTTGTCTCTTGCGTCGTAGTTTGTTGTGTTGCGGTCGGTCTTCCAGTGGTAGTAGACTTTTTAGAAGTCGTTGTTGTAGTTGCATCAGTTGTTGGTGTTGTGGAAGGTCCTTTCGTTGTTGATCTTGAGGTAGTTGGAGCTTTTGTTGTAGGATACGTTGCACGACTTGTTGTTGTTGAAGATTCTGTTGTTGTTGTTGATGATGATGGCTTTGAGGTTGTTGTCGATTGTGTGGATGAAGTGGATTGTTGTGTTGAATATGGTTTGTATGTTGTTGAAGCATATGTTGTGCTTGATGCTGTTGTAGTGGTTTGGGAGGATGTTGTGGTAGTAGGTTTATTAGATGTTTGTTGTTTTGTTGTTGAGGGGCCTGAAGTCGTCTGACGTGTGGTTGTTGTCGATGGGTTTGTAGTTGTTTGTTGTGTTGTAGAGCCTGATGTTGTCTGTTGTGTGGTTGCAGTGGATGGGTTAGTTGTCCAGCTTGCAGTAGTTGAAGATTTCGTAGTTGTCTGTCGTGATGTAGTTTCTTTTGTCGTTGGTCGTGCCGTACTAGCTGTCGTTTGCTTCGTAGCAGCAGTCGTTTGTTTGGTAGTTGTTGCCGTAGGAACAGTTGGCGCAGAAGCTTAAAATGTTTAAAAGGTCATTTAACGTGGGTAAAAGAAAGATTTGAAAAGGTTAGATTGTGGCTTAACATAGTAATTTTAGCCTTTCATGCGTGGTAGTGTTCTGGTTGGAATACACTAAAAGGTAAACCTGTAATTTTTTACCTCCGTCCGCAGATTTGGGGTAGCAGTAAAAATGCGTATATTGATCTTGTTTTGAAACTCTATGAACCTAATCGTTTGAAATACAATAGATGACCGACTTACTTGTTGTGCACGTTTGACCAGTACATTCAAAACAGCCATTTTTACACGTACTAAAACATAAAATGAAAATGTCAATGCTAAAACCGTTCGATAATAAGTACCCTCATTTCATTGAAAGACACCACAAACTAAATCTGGTAGTCCAATTTCAAAATTTGATATTGCATTCCTGTAAATGAGTATTTCCATATAATTCCTAAAGAACTCATTTACAGGAATGCAATATAGTAATCACTAGAAATTTCTCGTTTTGTTCTCCAAACTTGTTTAAGAGACTTTACTACGGAAAACTTCTTGAGCAAGTGACGGCCTGTGCAATCGATAAGTAGCTAATTTACCTGATGCTATAACTGGGAAAATAGGGGTAAAACTTTTGGCATAATTTGCACAGGCCGTAACTGAGAGGTTACACAACCTCTGTACATTCGAAACGGATATGGTAATCCTGTCAACATGACACCTGGTAGTACTGGTAGTCCAATTCCAAAATTTGTTTTTGTATTCCGGCCAACTTGACAAAGAAAGTACTTTCTTACCAGGGCTGGCAATCTTTGACAATGTACGTTCCAGGTTCGTACACCATACTGTTGAGATAACAAGAACATTCTGAAGGCTTTATACATTTTCCATTATGGAGGACGGTATCATTAGCACAGAAACATCCTTCCACATATTTGACTGGTAATGTTTCCAATGCAGGTTGACAGAGGTTTTGACATGTTCTTGGGTTAGAAGGTCCATCAGCCTTGTATATTTCACACGTTTCACATTGGATGGCTAAAATACATCACAATACACAGTTTTTGAATTATGTAAAAAATTTATCTCGATGCTTCGTTCTCCAAACGTGTTTAAGAGACTTTACTACGGAAAACTTCTTCTGTGTTTAAAGTATGTTGCAAATATAAACAGTTAATATGTGGAAAACAGAATGACACAACGGAAACAAAAAATAAGTAAGTGAGAGGTTGTGGATCTGCCAATTTGAGACCACTCAACATTTCCGTAGTAAAGTCTCTTAAACGAGTTTGGAGAACAAAGCATCGAGACAAAAACTTGTCAATTATTCAATAGACCTTTGTACAAAAGAACGACGTGGTCTAAATTGGAAGGTGAATTATATGGTGATGCTGCCTGGTTTCTACACATGGGCTAATTTTTTACTGTAAATTTTTATTACCGACTTTAATCTCAGGTTACCTTATAAATTTTCTGTTTTTTCGCCGTCAAACTAAATGTTTGAATCGTCAATGTAAAAGGTAAAACGCAAAAGAAAAGAAAAGAAATAAAAAAATAAAAAAACTTACGACAAAATTCTTGGGATCTCCATTTTATATGAACGTCATAAGATGAGCAAGCCTGGGCGTATGCCGCCACACTCGTACATAAACATTCACAATCACCGCCCATATCGCACCCGCACGTATCGTGATAGCAGGCGTCGAAGTAGGGGCGGGGATCAACGACCATGTGACATGGTTGGAATAATGGTTGATTCAGAACATTGCATTTCTTGAAAGACCAAGGTGCTCTAAATTGAACAGATATTGGTTTGCTTGTTAAGACACCAAACTAATAAAATCTTTTGATTTCAAAACGACGGCATGTGCTTCTTTCAAATTCGGATCCTTGCAGTGCAGTGAAAAATCTGTCGAAAACCGACCCATACAGTGCATTTTTTCGACCATTTTCTCCCGTTTTAGCAAGGAATTCCAAAATTTTGTCCAATTTCCTACCTACAATTTCCATTGTACCTGGCTTTTGTCCGAACCACGAAAAACCAACCCCTATATACATAAACCAAGTAAATTTTAATTATCGAAAAACACTATGTCAACATACCGATCCTTTCTTAAGGTACATGGATGTGGCACTGGTTTGGTGTCAGGGCAATTAGTATCCACTTTCCAACTATCCCCAAAATCTTGTGTATTGACTACAACATCACCTTCGGGTGTCGTGAAATCGTCCGATTGATCATCATTGAAATTACCACATAGTCCACATGTTTTTCCTAAGGGAATCAATATCGAATTCATAAGGGAATCAATATCGGATTTCGGATGTTTACATCTTACTTATGGCTCTGTTTGCAACTCTAAGGGCGCGTTTAGACTACAAAGTTTCTCCAAGTAGTACTCAGTTGATATGGGAATTGATATTTAATTGCTACGCTATTGTTAGAGTTGTCCCCTGCAAACGTTTTTGCGATATCACCCTTTAGAATTAAAAAAACATTTCATGTGAGTTGAAAAAAGAGAAACATGTTCGTGTTCACTACGACCTCATTAAAACCTTAACTGCAAGACCTACTCTGTGCCTGCCAAAATCCCCACGCGCGGCGGGAGAAGGTCTCAAAACATTTTCTTTACAAAAATCATGAAAATTTTAAAGAAGCACGATTTTTACAAGTCGCACCCATTGATAAATCTGTAACGTTGGTTTCCCTAATGACAAAATCAGACTGAGAGAAAATAGGAAAAGAATAGAATCGAACAAACCTAATCACCAAAACGTCCTCTATTTAGCGCCGCCCTCTGATAAGCGCCGCCCTCTAAAGAGCGCCGCTCCTAAAATTTGAAATTTGGTAAGAGCGTCGCCCTCTAATAAGCGCCTCTGAAAGCGGCGCTTTTAAGGAAAAATTAAAAAACAGTGTGTTTTATTTGAATTCTATAGTTTTTTTGCTATTAAACTTTTCTACATCTAATTCTAAATAAGAATATTTGCCTCATTAAAATTTTTATTTAACGAAAATCATTTAAAATTAGCCGGCACATGGGTTGTTTCTTTGATTTCTCAGGCTTTTATAAAGTAGGAAATCTAAAATTTCAAAAGAGCGCCTCCCTCTGATAAGCGTCGCTCTCTAAAGAGCACCGCACCAAATATCTCAAAAAATTTAAGAGCGCCACGGCGTTTAATTGAGGAAATACGGTATACCCAGTCATTAGGGGTTAATTTCTGATCTTATTTGGTTTTTTGGGGTTTAATCGCAAAATTAACGATTTTTAAAGATGATTTTTGAAAAAGAAGAAGAAAATGAGCTACCGTATGATGAAAATAAAGTTTTGGTACTCGTATCTTTCCGAACTCAAGAAAAACATGTTAGGAAAGAATCAGACATGTATCCATATGTTATAAAAGTCAATTTTGCGACCACCATGGCTCATCAAAGCAAAACCTCCGTTTTTGGGGCAATTTTCTGTATGTAATTAGTAGATGTAATCGCATGATAACGAGTGCAATTCGAAAATAATTGCACGAGTGATTTTTTTGTTTTTTAATTTTCCGAGTCCGAAAGGACGAGGAAAATTCAAAACAAACAAATCACGAGTGCAATTTTCGAATTTCACGAGTTATTATCATGCGATTACGAGCTAATCGCACGATGCTACGATGCTACAGTTTTGTCTTTTTTGTCTTTCTTTACTTTTCCCTTTTATTTTTTACTCCCAAAATAATCAATTTCTGGCTGTTTCATTTCAAATCGAAAAGACGAATGGTGTCAATTTCGAGCATTCGAACGTTCGCGAAAAGCAATAATTATTTTTTAAGGAAATTGCGCTTCAATGCAATTAACGATTAATTGCACGGTTTGAGGGCGCGCCAAATGAGAAAAAATTGCTCATCGTGCGATTATCTCATTAATGACCTGGTTGGGAAATTTTAAACCTAATTAAAAAAAATTTAAATTAAAAAAGTTGTAAAAGTAATAAATCATCCACTCTAAAAAAAACACTATCCCAAACCAGGTCATTAATGTAACTAAATAATTAATAATTAATTAAGGGATTTATCTGTTTTCTTGAATGGTGGCGGAAGAAGTGTTGCAAGCAAGAAGGCATCAAATTTCTTTTAAGGGAGAATGGATTGAAAAATGGATAGATGGGACGTGAAAATGAGAAATGGACAAATCAAACTTTCTTCACTGAAGCATGAATTATTGCAGAATCTCTAATAACCATAGACAGGCTTTCTATTTTCCTATCAAAAATATCCATTTTCATTGAAGATCGTTTTCGATTTTCAAAATTTTCATTTAAGTTAAAGGATTTGAAGCAAAGATTTTCTCTTATGTGTTAGATTTTTATCCAAAATAATCAGATATATCTACTTTATTTGGATAAACTTTCATGCGATAAACTTTCAGAATTTCGCGAATTTTGTCTGGCTAAAATTTTAAAATCATTCATTCGCGAAAGTTTATCTCGCAAAATTTTGCAATTTTTTCTAATTCTATAAAATATGTCCAAAATCTGCCTAAATGTACTAAATTATTCTTTCATTCAATTTCCACATCAGTTAGAGTATGAGTTATTTTCACATATTCGATTTGTTTTGATTATTACATTTTTTGGATTAATTCATGTGGGATAAAATCTTGCGATATTTACATTTTTGCAAAATACTTGTTTTTGTGAATTTGGCTCCAATTTGCAAAAACAATTTCGCAAATCCATTCAAAACACAAGCATTCGCAAAAAAAATTAGTTTCGCAAAATCTTTTCAAAAACAGTCATTTGTAAAAATTAGCTGACATTATTTCGATGATGCATAGGAATTGTTAAAAAAATGCTCTTTTGTTGATCAATTGCAAAAAATAATGTTTTTCAGATGATTCTCAAAAATAAATATCGTAAAATATTATTTTTTTTGGTGTGTTTTCTTTCTTTCTCTTCGAATACAAATTTGCAAAAAATGTGACAATTTGTGTTTTGCAGATTTTTTACTCCAGATTCTAAGGCTTGCAGTTTTCTTTCTCTTTGAGTAGGAAACTTGTTTTGTGTTTTTTCAGAAAGTAATATGATTGGGATGTTTAAAATGGATTTGTTTTTGTATTTTGCTCAAGGAAATCAAAAGTTATGACCAAAATGGCAAAACATTGATTTTTGCAAAATAATTAGCGCGCGCGGGACATGAAATAGTCAGAATTAACGCGCTGTAAAGGTTAATAAACGAGTAAAATAGTTAATAAAATAGTAACAATAATCTTTGTCATTTATTAATTTCATTCTCCAAATAATTGTCTCGTTCAATCTTCATTATTTATAATATGTGTAATTTTTCTAATCGCATAATTTTCGTTTGTTACACATTATGTTACACAAAGCATTTAATGCAAATTTTTAGTTTGGACGAAATTTTTCGTCAGACAAAATAATTCGTCGGACATAATTTTCGTTACCTCCAAAAAATGTTGTCACTTTTGTCCGACATTTTTTTGTCCGATTTGTCCATTCAGCGTCCTAACCGTAATACTAAGGAGATAAATGTTAGTTATAAAACTCCATCCCGCGATCGTATACTTTTATCTCATCGATATTTTAACGAACTTTCCTGTGTTTGTAGTCCATGTTTGTTTGTTCATCAAAAATAATTAAATTGTCTGCCAAGGTGAGTGTGTAGTGAATATTGTGAAAATTTAAGTCATTTGCGTTATTTTTTTATTTTATTAGTTTATTGTGTTATTATTTTTACCTGCTAGACTTATTCATATATTTTGTTGCATAACATATATTTTTCATTTTGGACTTGAATATAATTACCACCAAAAATTACTGCATTTTGGTGGTATACACTCCAGTGTATACAGTACAGCTCCTGGAGTAAGTTTGAGGAAGACAATTACTTTTTACATAGACAAAAGATCTACAATAATTATCTTTTTCTAGACTTGCGTTTTTCACTGCAATTGATGGCGGACACTTACAATTGTTTTTCTGGACTTGGAGATAATTATGTTAAAGCCTAAATGGAAATTGATCAAGTATTAAAGTGCAGTTCCTAGTTCTTATGTAAATTTGAGAAAGACTGAAGTATTTTTCATCCAATTATCGACAAAAATTATGATTCTCTAGACTTAAATTTTTTCACTGCGGTTTGATGGCATCACTTACATACATTTGTTCCTGGACTTGGAGATAATAAATAATAAATTTAAAGCGTAAATGGAAATGGATAAAGTATTTTTTTAATATAAGTATTGCACGTATAAGCATATTTAGGCTCAGATCAGGGAAAATATCAAGCATGTGCTAAGCATAAAACCCAGCCTTCAAAAAACGTTTTAAAACAGTATTTTGGCTGGTATTTATGCCTGTACCGGTGGCCTGTATTTCACTAAATATTGAATATAAGAAGCATATTAGAAGTATTAATCGAGCCTTAATAGAACAACGGTGTAAGCATAGTACATATGGTGTAAGCCTTATTTTGAAATTTTCATTGCTTATAAAAAACGTGACAAAAATATGACACCTTTACAATCCATCTTTTTTCCATTTTATTTCTTCTCACATTCTCGTTTTTGAAACTTTCTCTCTCGTTTTTTCCAGCTTAATAAATATGCTTATTTTTAAGAAATTATACATATAATTTTATGCTTTATAAAAAGATGAAAAGTGTGTCAATTATTTGTGATATTTGAAAATTATGGCTTGCATTTAACTTCCTTGCAAGGATTTTTATTTCGTTGATCATTATTTACGTTTTCATCAGGTCTACCCCAATAGCACCAACACAGCTAATTTATAACTAAGCAGTTAAACTACTTTTGAAGCTATCCAACTAAGCTATATTGGCTGACTTTCCAGTCTCGGCTGGTTTAGTACAATTAAAAAAAATATATATATATTTACCTTCGATAACTTGGGAGTTGATTTCCCCATACTGAACTTTGATGTATTCTCAAAGGTAAAATGTATAAAATTTGCTGTTTTATACGAAGGACGAAATAAAATAAAATATATCGCTTATTGCGTGGAATTGCGTAGTCAGTCCAAGGTTGCTGACGGGATAACTAACTAAAGAGTGTCCATAGTTGTGAACATGGGCTGACCACTAGTTTTAAGTTTTAAATAGTATATCTTTAGTTCCAAAAAAAGGTGGCGATGGACACATTTGTTATATTGCTATTGAATACACTCCTTTCTATTTAGCCCCAGTGGGCGCGGGAAGTGAAAGTCAAAATTTTCAAACCCTCTGGGTTTAGTCAAATAGTATTGTTTTTCTAGTGGGGTCGTCATAAATATCTACTGATCTTCCATCACATTTTTTTGGTGGCGTGGCTCTTTGTATTTCTTTGTTTTACCACTGGGTAAGAAAAAACTGTGGGATGACCATTTCTACCATCGAGGCGGTTTTTGAGCAATTTCTTTTTAGTGGGGTGGCAGGTTGGGGCGGATTCAAGAAGGTCATAGAGAAAGGGGTGTATAAGAAGTAATTAATACGCTTTTTGATAAGTAAGGACTTTATTAGACGGAACGAAAACTGTCTTTCATGTTTGAAAACGTCAAACAAAAAATTAATAAACGCAATAGAGGTTTTTATCTTATATATAATATATTAATATTCTTGAAAGTAAAAATAATACAAATATACAGTCAATGTAACTTGTTATACAAAATAATCTTCGATCCAAAACATTCTTTGCCGACGTTCGACATGCCTTTAAAACCGAATAAAAAGTAAAAGGAAACTTTCTTGAAAAATATGGGGCGGACTTAAATTTCAAGTTTTCAATTTTCTGAAACAGATACCAATTGAAAAAACCTTCCTGGATTAAATAAGGTTAAGTTTGCTTGTACTTCTTATTCCGTTCTAAAAGCTTTGTCAAACGTCTGAAGGAACCCTTGATAATACGACATCGTGGCAGTTTTTATCCGGTTTTCCAAATTTTGATATTTCTTTTCCTTTTTTTATTTTTATTGTTATATGTTGTTATTTTTTTGCGTTCCTTTGTTGGTTTTTATCTTTTTATTTTGATTTTCTTGCTTTGTGATTTTGATTTCTCTTACCATAATGATGGCGTGGGCGGGCTTTCAAGGTAAAAGAATTCAGCAATGGTATTCAAAAGACTTTTAGGTGGCGGTGGTGAGGGTTTGAAAATGGAAAACACATCCCATCTAAAATAAATAAATATAATCATTAGAAAAGTTATGTCAAAATAATTGTTTTAAGAAAGTTTAAATTCAAAAATTGACATCTGAAACCCTGCTGAACAAATCAAAATACTTTCTTTATTAAAATCTGTCAACTTTTGTAAGGTTTTCGGAAGCTGTGCCATTTTTTTCCAATTTAAAGTAGATTTTATTTGAAAAAAACTCCGTTCAGAGTGTCTTTTCATTGGGAAATTACATTTTCGCAATTTACTTACCCTAAAGCTTTTTCTTCTTCTGCGAAGAAAGACGAGAGCCATTCACTAGTAAAATAGCTTGGTGGTTTTGATGGTACGGGCGGACTTAAGTATTCACCAAGCCATTCAACGCTAAAAACAAGAAGAAAATATAAGAATTACGAATGAGTTACCCTTTACTGGTGTATTTTGATTATAAAATGACCTGTTATGTTTTTTCAATCTCCATTAGATGATTTCAATGGTTTTTCTTTGTTTTGGCCTAATGTTCTATTTTGTCGTTTTTGCTTCCCCAGGCCTAACTTGCGTACCTACTCTCACTTAACAATCGGAGCAGATAGACGCATGTCGATGTCTTGAAACGAAGTTTTTTTTATACGGTCATTTGAAACTTCAAAGGTTTTCAGTAAAACTCTTTGAAATTTTTTTTCTTCTTCACTTTTACAAACACTTTTTCAAACACTTTTTTAAACACTTTGTCGAACAAAATCGAAACTCCCATAGCAAATGGACGGATGAGTGAAGAATACAATAATCCAACAACCTGCGAATAGCTCGAAAAGGTCGTCTTTTTTTAACCTTGCACCCAGGTGACTTAAAAGCGCCAAAATAACAATAATAAGTTCTTGTTTTTCTTCCAGAAATCCTTTAATAGAGACATCCAATATAACAGGATCACGGGGTAGTATGCCATTTGTTTAACGGGATTTTGCGGGATTTCGACGGAAACGAACGGCATTTTGACGTCAAAGTGGTCCAAATTTGGCATTCTCGATGTTTAAAAGAGCTGTATTTCTTAATGCGTTAGAGTAGAGAACTTGTTGAAATACATATTCCCTGCTTTCATAATCTACCTGGTATTCAAGAGAACGATTTGATTTCTTTTTTGCCGCACATTTTCGATACCACCGATAATGTTCACCTGCAATCTGTAGTGCATTTATCATTTGTTTAGCAATAAGTTGAAAAAATGTACTTTAAAAGTTACTGTTTTTAAATTGAGAGTGACAGGTTAAAACAGCATTAAAAATATTTAAGGTTTATAAAGATTTTGGAAGAAACTTGAATGGCATTCTGTGGGCCAGTGTAAATTTTGACGCAAATTACATAGATTCTTCTAAATTGCAGACGTATGTCTACAAACAAGAGCCGCAAAGATGCGGATTAAGATTTCTTCCCCAATGATAAAAACTTTACACAGTATGTAAAAACAAAAATGTCAGAAATTAGTCTCCCTATCCCCTTGTAAGCAATACT
>JAUJPO010017013.1:5190-19696 GCA_032270745.1 Tiaropsis multicirrata | reverse complement strand
ACTTTTTAAATAGAAGACTAGAATATATGGCTGACGGAATAAGGGAGGGGGTGACGGACTTAGGCACTTTTACGGTAGTCAACATCCTTAAAAACTATAATACCTCTGTCTCATATCAATATCTTGAAAAAAGACCCGTCTCAAATATTAATTGATATCTTTAAACACCCCTGTCTCACTAATAAAAGGGTTATTTTTAAGGTCATTTTACACCGGAAAGAATTTTTTTACGAACAAGAGTTTAACCTTTTTTTACCCACAATGATACTCATACCAAAGATAAAAAATTCCCAACAGCGTCTTTTTCAGGTTAAAATCAGCCGCAAAAAATATTTCCCAAAAATCTGGTTCCATCATAATTATGTATCGAGATGACCATCTTTGTGCAAAAAATCAGAAAAAATTAATGAACAAATTTTGAGAAAACCCCAGAAAATCCCTTTTTCAGGCTGTTTTTGGCCAAAATTGGCCGCAAAAAAAAATTTTCTCAAAAATCAGACTTCTACTACAGGACATTTACATATTTACAGTATATACTGGTCACAAATCAACAGAATTATCCTATTTTATTGAAAAGTAATAACATACCTGATTTTTCCTCTAAACAATTCCACAGAAAGAAAATCTTTTTTGTTAGCTCCCTGTGCAAACATGATTAATCCGGTGGAATGAATTGTCTTGAAGCGTAACTTGATGTGGTTCTTTTGTGTTGTGATTTGCTTTGGAAAGCGATAAACTTTAAATGTGTCAACTCCAATCTCAACATCTAAAAAATAAATGGAAAAATAAACAGTGTTGCTTCAAATAAATCTGATGAGTTGATAGAAGTTGAGTCAAAAAGTCAAGTCAACCAGTGGCCATTCTTTCCTAAAAGTTGGATGTTTGGCATTAAACACCTTTTTACGCATTTAAAATTTTTTTTAAACCTACTCTTAAGGGCCACACATACTCTAGAATACAACTATATAAGTCTCTTCCCATCAAGAAGAAATAATAAAGTGTGGATAAAGAAAAACAAATTCAAAATAAACGCTTGAGTTGAGTTTGAGAGGAACTAAAAAAAAAATCATTTTGGATTTTGTCTTAAAGCTTTATACAGTACACAAACATTTGATTAAAGATAAAGTTTGTTTGAATTTCAAGGCCTTCAAAGATACTTATCTTCCAGATGATACACAGATTACTCTCAAAGAAAAAGATTGTTTACAGAGATTTCTTTGCTATTTGAAAAGTTTGCTTTGTTTATATTTGCTGAATAAATTTTACAAAGTCCATAATCCGCTTCGAAAAGAACTCCAGTAAAAACTAACACATCTAAAGTTTAAAAAAATAATGCTTACCAGCATAGCAGCAACAGATGAAGGAGAAAATTGTCAGTATTTCCAGAAGAAACATCTTGTGTCTACCCACTTTTTCGGCCATTTTGTTTTTTTTGAGAATGCTCGGCCTTCAGTTTTAAAACCTAATCGTTTCGGTTTGAATGAGGCTATTTACTGTTCATGTGACGTCAATTCGAGCAATCCGATTGGTCAATTTATCTCGTTGACTCATTGATACAAAAAATTCCAAGGAAAATTACTCAACTCAACCGCGCGAAGACAAACCATATTTTTCCATACGGATAGCTAAATATCCGGCAGAAACTGGCCGAATTCTTACGGGTCGCACAAATCAAGAATATTTTCATTTTGTGAACTGCAAATAAAATGATAAGTACAAGAAGCATGCGCATGACAGGATTTGAACCAAGGAAGAGGGCAAATAAGGGAAAACTATCCAACTAAACGCTAAGTCCGTAACACAAAATTACCGTAGTTTTCTTGTTTACACGTTACATTTGATGGAAGGTAAAAACAGACACTTGACTTTTGTGACGTGATTTGCACACCGATAAAGAAACAAACACAAACGCTAAATAAGCATAACATGTTCACGAGTGAAAACAACGAAACACTTTTGTGTCCAAACTTCCCCCTCCTCTCCTCTCCAAAATATCATGTATTGTCGTCAATGGTAACCGTTTGTTTTCGGGCTGCGCGTTTAAGGATAGAAAGCCGCCTTAGAGATACAATGTACGTTTAGGGTGCCGCTTGGACAGTTGTTGAAATGTGTGCGAGCGGCCCACTCAGATCAGGGTCGCAAATTTGTCCAGGATATAGAGATAGAGCTTAATTGCGATTTACTACGACAACCGCGGGGAGGGGGGGGGGGGTCTTTAAAAATCACTTCAACAAACTTCCTTATTTTCTCCCCTAACACAGGGCACAGATTTTTAATTTCTGTGTTTTTGAAATGGAAGTATGAAAAATCGGGGAAACTTTGTCTTGTTTCTTTAATAACTCGAGTTTTAGTCGAGGGCGGCAGGGGTAAATCACTGAAAAAAATCTCGTACACTTTTTTCAAGAAAAAAATCAAAAAATCAAAAATCATCTCAAAATTGACAAAAAATCACAAAAAAATCACAGAAAAATCACAAAAAAAATCAAAAAATCACACTACAAAAAATCAAAAAATCACATAAAAGAACAAAAAATCAAAAAAGTCTCGTACACCTTTTCGGGAGTGGTTTACCCCTCGGTTTTAGTAGTCGAATATGGATGGAAATTTGTGTAAATATCACAATTGATGTACAAAATAGACGAAAAGTAAAATTTTCCAAAAACTATTTTTAGATCTCTTAAAACAGAGCACTTTTCGTTTTCTCAGATCCCTCAAAATCCCTAGAAATCCCCTCTCAGATCCCTCAAATCGGAATTAACATAATTCCGACTGTAGTGGTGCTACAGACCTTAAATTTTGACTGTATAACCAGATCAGAAATACAATAAGGATAAAACAAAAAGTTTTTGTTGATTAATAAATTTTTTTACACAAATTAAAATTTCAATATTTTGAATCCGATAGCAGATCGCTGTGGGGAAACTTTATAGAGATGTGAAACTCTAGGCTTATTTCTATACCTCTCATTCAATGTGAGAGGCCAGTCACCCCTCATTCGAAATTCATCCAATCTCGATAGGTTCCAAAATCAGGGAAATTTTCACGCAAATTAGAGAAAACACAATCGAAAATTCACTTTCCACGCATTGAAGCAAGTAATCTAATTTCACGTATTGACGCGCTTAGCGAAAAATCCCATTTGCGTAAAGAGAACCTTTTAAAGAAACTTTTACCTTCTTACAGAGAGGATGCGGCAAATAAGCCTAGAAAACTCTTTCTCAAAACCACACCACAAAGTAATTAACCATGAGGCCATAAGCGCTAAAGTTATATTTCAACCTTTTTCTGACTTCTTTTCAGCGTAGAAACGTATAAAATCTTTGCGGTCAAAATATAAATTTTTCAAGTCGATGTCACTTGAGAATTGTTTTCCAATACATTATCAAAGATATAAAATCAAAATAATTTTTCAAACCACTCTGACTGATTCAACCAAAACCGTTAATGTTTTTTTATTCAACTATGCACTCCATGTTTAACTATTTCGAAAAATAAACGAAGACGGCTAGCTTAAGCTTATACGGATAAATTTTGCTTTATGTCAGTTTTTGACGACGGATTATAAGAAAAAAATCTGAGATTTAAAAATCAGAACTTATAAATTCAAAGTTATTTACCTCAAAGAAGGTCGCTACGATTTTACGATTGCTTTTTGTCTCGCGAGATATGAGATATCTCATCGTCAGGTAAGTTTTGTCTGATGGGGGTATATTTCAGGGTGCAGTAAATTTCTAGTAAAATTATCTGCGGATAATTCTGCTCGCTTTCGCCCGTGAAGTACTTCGCTTTGAAAAACTTTAGAGAAAAATCACCAGGTATAATCACAAAACATTCTCTGCACGATTTCTTGTTGTTTGTTAGGAAAATCAATGGCGTGCGGGTGTGATAACTTTCAATCTTGATAATTCAGCGTGGATACTAGTATTTCCACTGGGGATGCTTAATTTTTCACTGAGGGCGCTTAATTTTCCACTGAGGGCGCTTAATTTTCCATTGGGGGCGCTTAATTTTCACTGGGGGCGTTAAATTTTCCACTGGGGCGCTTAATTTGCTACCGGGGGCGCTTATATTTCCATTGGGGGCACTTAATTTTCCACTGGAGGTCTTTATTTTCCCACCAGGGAAATATGTAACTTTAGTGTATTTTTGCGACTCTATTAGAAAAAATAAAAGGTACAATGCATGATTTTTTATATTAAATGTCTGTTCTTATAAAATCCTTATAATCTTTGATCGAAAAGAGTATATGAAATGAAAACATCAGATACATCCGATTGCTTTCAAAATGACCATCATGTATTTTGAATCCAGAACCTCACCACAAAAATATTAAGTGGTTTCAATAAAAGCAGAAGAAAACCTCCTTTCTGCTAATTCTACCCCAAACAACCCAAAACAACCTTTCAAGATTATTTTGTGGTTTTTGAAAAAACTTTACATTAATATAAGCGCTTTTTGGTAAGGCTTAGCTTCGTTACAATCGTAGATATGGACGAACCGACTGCTCAAATTTAATAATAAGATAGATGTCCATAAAATATGCAAGCGAATTGTTTAAAAACCGATTTAACCGTCCTTTTAGAAATTGCTTCAACTTTCACGTCTCGCGTTTTCACCTTTTGTTTTGACTGTCACTGCTGACTCCAGTAAATTGTTGATTCTTGGAATATCTAACAGCAAGAAATTTTTGTTTAGTTGTGTAAAAAGGGCAAATCACTAAACTGTGCACAAGAAATTAAATAATTTACAAATTTTAGAAAGTGAAACTTCTTACCATTTCCTTTTTCTTATTGCCACAGTACGACAAATAACACATTCTTGAGTTTTGATATACCAATACCAATACCAATTGTCTTCATTCCAGTAAGACCAATCAAATACAGAGTGCAACAGATTTAGTATCTAGCTTGATGAGAACTCGCTACCTTGAACTTAGTTTTAAGAGAAGTGAAAAAAAAAACACAAAAGAAAAAAGAATGTAAAGTGTCGGAAATGTTACCTGCTCAATGTACGTGAAATGGATGTTGAGAAGACGCTTCAGTAGATTCATCATAAGAAGGTTTATGAGGAGAAAGTTATTTCTTTTCACCGCAAAACTTGTCTTGTATTTCTTGAACAAACATGGTTTAATGCCTTTTTATGGATTATGTGTACAAAATTTATTTGCTGAAATGATGAATAAGGGACATGAGATGTGGTGTTTTTTCACTATTTTTAGCGTGCACGTCATTTCGTGTCTTATCTTAAATTGACAAAATTAATTTTGTTCCTTATTTTTCGTTATGGTTACTTATCAAGTTACAATCAAGTCATAATTTATTACGCGTTCAAAATTGTTGCACGAAATTCACAACGACTAATGACCCATAGCAGATATCACAGACCCAATGGCACCCCTTACCCACTGGAAAAAATAGGTCTTAACCGTTTCCGGTCAAGATTTAGCAGAGAGTTTAATTCAGTCCCCATTTGTCCCCGCTGAAAAAGCTCATTCACATTGCAAAACTCGTTGAAAAACATATATAAGGTTTGATGTTTGATATGTCGAATTGTTATCGACTAGAGCGTATCACCCTGACTACTGTCGATGTATTTTACCGAACCACCTAAGTCCTGAAAATGTATATTTGAAATTTTTTTGAAAAACGTTCAATCCTATTAAATCATTTATATGTGAATATTTTAAGTATGTTGAAGTGAAAAGATGGAGGGGTCACGAGTTGTTGTGAAATTGGCACAAAAGTTGGGTTGTAAAATGATACGCGCGCCGTCGAGAAACGGTGAATAAAATAACACAATATAGAATGTACCTTTATTTTTCACAGTGTAATGTAAATCAAAGGTTAACGATACAAAAGTGAAGTCTCTCTCTTTTTAAAGTTATTTGTAACATCATACAAGTTTATACAAGGTATATTCGATCGAATTTCAATCAGACAAAACCCCAAATTTATTGACCTTTGATGCCCTTAGCTCGTTTTATTACTTTCAACTTCTAAATTCTTAATTTTTATAGCTTAAACTCAAATTAAATGTATTTTTGTTGCATATTCAGTAACGTATTCTGAAAAAATGAATTAAAAAGAAAAATATTTCTAGTATAAAACCTTATGAAATGGATACTATATTTTCTTTAAACACTACTAGTAAAAAGGTTCTTCTCTATAATTTTTCTCTCTAAAAAAGACCGTACCTATTTCTGGAAATTAATATAAAATTTTAACAAAAAAAATTAACAAAATCGAATGATCTCTAAAATGGTAAATATTACAACCTTTTCGCATTATCTTTAAAATTTACCTTTACCCAGAGCACGCATAGAACGTCATTTGAACGTTAAAATGCGTCTGCTTGGAAACTTACATAGGGAGAAATCTCCCATTTCCAAGCGAAAGAAAATTGGCAAACTTTCAGCAATTATTTATAATGGTAAAAAATTATTTCGAGTACATCGGTCCATCGAAAAAATACTTGTCTATTCAAATTTCAAATAGTGAGGTTTGGCTTACTTAAAAATGTTCCTAACAAGGGCTCTTGCAAATACTTCAAGTGACTCTTAAAAGCTTGAAGAAGGAATTCGATCGATCGTTAGGAATAATCTAAATGCATCTCAACAGTCAAATAATTACCCTTCAAATACCGATTCCTAAGGTATCAGTAAGAATCAAATGCACCAAGCCCTAAACTCATCCTTATCTTGTCAGATGATTTCTGCACATCCTTTTTTTAACACAACACCAATCCCAGGGCGAAACGCCGGTGGCCGCGAGGGATAAATAAGATTAAGGAGACATTAGCGTTTCCATGTTATAAGAAAGCTGGGTACGAGGTTGCGTCTTAATGTCTTTACCATACTGTAACTGTAACAAACAAAATAATTCAGTCTGCAATCTCTCGTTATCAAGTTCAAAGCCAATGGTGGATTTAACCTCTCATCGAAATTGAAATGTTGAAAACAAGTATTGTCAAATCCACCAGAACCACACCGTCATACGGTCAATGTTTTTCGTGGGTTGGTGAATATTTTAATGCGCAAAGCTCCGTCAAATGTCGAACAACAAAATACAATAAAGATGAATGTGTGAATATAAACGTCTAAAAAACAACTCAGTCACCTTTATAAATACAGGCCATCACCCCCACCATGCTGCTCTTCAGGCTCCTCAGTAACATTTAATAAGTTCTGTTTTTCATACGATTGCTGACCTGAAGCCATAGGTTGCATCTTCTTCATGGGTTGCGCGGCGTGTGGTTTTTGCTCACGATGCAGGCGTTCGTATTCTTCATGATTCGCAGCTGTTTTCTTATAGATCATAAAGAGGAAGCCGAGTATCAGAGCTGCTAGGATGATGATACAGGCAACAAGCATGAGCTGGTTCACCCAGTCTGTTTCGGGGATACGTACAGAGTTATCGAGACCAGGAGATTTGGTGAAAAATTGAGTTGCAGGACCAACAGTGGGAAGTTCACCTGAAAATTCGAAGAAAAATAATTCATTTCTGTTCTTCTTATTTGCGATGAATAATCAATCGACGGTCGATTTTCTAGTTTTTTGGAGAAATTTGACTCGATAATAAAAGCTTTCTCGTTTGCTTATTGGAAAGTTCTTTGGTCAGTTTTCTAGTTTTGGAGGAATTCGATTTGATTTCTACAGATAATGAACTTAGCAGCTACAATGACCATTGAAAACTAAGACGTCTCATTCTTATCATCATAGTATTTCAAACCTTGAGAGATAATAAAGACCTTACCTGGAATGGGGAGATCCGTACCACATCCTGCTTCACCTGTTGCTGACGGGAAGTTTCCGGTTAACATTGGTTGTTCCTGGTTATTTGAGCTGGAAGTAGACTGTTGCTCTTCCATCATTTTAAAGAAATCCAACTCCTTTGCATCCGGGAAAGGATCTTTTTTCGTCCTGTGAGGTGTATATACCATTTTGGCTCCACTCATGCAACCAGTGTACGATAAAGGTAGATTTAATGATCCGGTGTTCATTTTGATATCCTCAATCCGTCCTATTGTGACCTTGGTTGGCCTTTCAAACTCTTTCAATTTCATTCCAATCAAATCTTTATTCTCGTTGAAAACGGGGATTTCCGTAACGTTACCAGTAACCGAAAGACCGTAATTTGGAACAGATAATATGACGTCACGGCTACTTATAATGACTTTGATGACGTTGTGTTTGTCGTTATTTAATCTTCGTTTTGTAATCTGGATGACTTCGGTCGCTGTTTCTTCAATCGTGCCCTGAGAACCATCATCTTTCTTTACTTTAAGATTCCAAAAGAGAGTTGCGTACCCGTCTACCAAAGCTAAGGAGAAATGACGCGAATGATTTCCTTCAAGTTGAGCAAGACCGACATTTGGTGTACTAGTCTTGAAACCGAGCACTAGTTTAGCGGTGGCGAGCGGTCGCGTGTGATTAACATTGACCATGTTGTATGTGATGTAACTTCCTCCTCCAAATGTCATCGGTCGAGTTTCTAAAAAAATATAAGAAAGCTTTCAAATAATTTCCCAATACCACAATTCCTTGGAATTTAGTTACCTTTTCAATACCTTAAAGTTTTAAGTGAGGCAAGAATACTCATTCCTGTATTAGAGACATCGAATTACACTGTACAATTTTGTTAGTCACTTTTTGTATCAGTTTAAAACTTGACCATCAAAGTTGGTGTGTATATACACACTTATTGAAATCTTAAAGGACCAAAGCATCTACGTAAATTGGGGTTGAAATATACTTACCATTCTGGCAGAATTTTCCTCCAAAAGGAGACACAGAACAATTACATTTGAACGAATCGTATTGATCCATGCACTCCCCGTAATTGCATGGTCGATTTAATAGAGGACAAGCTGACCCACATCCAGGATAGATTCCTTCATTTTCTTTACCAGCAGCCAGTTGACTGATCTCAAAAATGCGCCCATTGACATACTAAAAAAACGAATTGAATGAAATGAATGAATTCTCCTTAGAATTATAATTGCGAATAAAATATTTCAAGATTGGTCAGATTTAAAGCACATCCTTTTGTTTGTAGAGTATAATATGAACACATTCAGTATTTTAAAAGTTGATAAAAAATCTGAATTATTTACCAGACTTCTAATACATCCAACAAACCCAAAAACGTCATGATAACTACCACCAACATAGACTGGAGTCGCATCCACATTAAAGAACACAGGCTCAGGTTGCAGTGGTAAACCTTGTATCATTCGAACGCCATCAAGCGTAACATTCATCTCCTTCTGATTGAACATCACACTGAACTCGTGCCATTCGTTATCATCCAGCGTCCGCCCCGTGCGCGAGATATCAACATCCTGCTTCAGGTCACCGAAGCCGAGATTCAAATGAACGCGCATCATTGTTTTAGACCAAATCATAATTTTGATGTAATCCCCAGAAAATGGACCAATAGCGTGAGCTACAGTCATGTAATTATACGCTTCACTGGTTTTGAAATCAAATGAGATTTCACCGGCTTGTACATTATCGAATGGCTGGTCCGGATGGAATACGGATAGGTAGGAATATGATTTACGGAAAGTGGCGGAAATCTCATGAGAGCCGAAACCTTGGCAACGTAAATGACCAACTCGTAACAAAGCAGTGACCGAATTCTTCAAGACTTTTCCCATGAAATTTACGGCACGAACTGGCAAGTGTTCTTTGATGGTGAAATTCCCTTCATCGTCTACATCCTGGTACTTGCTCAATGAATCACAATTACAATATTGGCCGGTCAACCTACCGCCTACTCGACAATCACTTTTAACGCCACAAGCGCAATACCCACGGTTATCTTTGGCTCCACCCCAATAATAATGTGCCACATCGTCACCGCCCATCCAACTGACCTATGGTTTTGAATAGATTTAAGATAAAAGTTTACAAAATTATTCCGGGAAAATAAGTATCAGAATTAATATATGAAAATTTGAACATCAAAACGAATGACGTAATGACGTGATGACGGAACGTTGTTTTAACTTCCAAACAACAACGTTGTTTCGATTTCAGTACGTTATTTGGACGTTGAAACAATGTTGGAATGATGTTATGTGCTGGGAAATGCTTTAAACGTGGAAAATTACAAGATTACAAGTAACTAGCTTGCATTCTATTTAGGCCCCAAAAGCTTACTCTCTATTTAAATTTTTTAACAAAATTGAACTCACATATGGTGGACCAGTTGGCGAGTTAAAAAGTGGTGCTCCTTTGCATTTGAACTTGATGAACTGTTTACAACTGGCACTGTTCATGATCAACTCGCGCATTTGTGTGATACTCGCTTGGTAATTGATATGCACTTTGTTGAAGCCTGAAAAGGTAAAATCGTACAAAAAAAATTAAAAGAAAGCAGAATAGAAGAGAAGATGCATCGGCGACAACAATCAAGAAAGCAACTTGGCTAAGGAAAGCAACTTGATCTCTGTTTTCGAAAACTTTATTTTTCAAATACAATAGAATTTTGAATAGAAGACAATATTGACAAAATGTTCTATTTTCATACCCGAGTTTCATGAGCCCAGGGTGTAAGCTACGCTAAACTGAATATCGACCATGCATCCTGCCTGCCACTATTAAAAGTCTAGGAATGCAGTAAATGAAATCAAACCGCAGTAGAGTTAAGCTAAACGTTGGTCGCAAATCCTTATTTGAGATTTTAAATTTCAGAGGGTTTTTGGCTCCGCCCGTGGTGTATTTGACCAGACAACCTAATTCAAACTAGAATCTAGAGATATAAAATAAGAAAAAGCTTTTCAAAAAAGACAATGAAAATGTTGTACTATCCCGTTAGTGAACTTTCCCGCCATTATTTAAAAACACGTTTATAGTTACAGACAATAACTAGTAAATTTATGAGTTTACATACCTGACTCAGTTGTTACATCTTGATCCATTCGTTTTGTATTGTTAATTTGTGTTACCGTGTTTTCAATTGTATCTCCTAAATCACATAATGCCAGGACTGGGGTCATTGGCCCCATGCCGTCGAAATCAATATAGTAAACGTCGCTACGCCTTTCACCAGATTTTCTGACGCCAGCACATGTGTAGTTGAAACGAGCTGAAAATGTTTCAAAAGGAAAGATATTGAAAAATGAAAAATCTTGTTTTGAAAATCAGAACAGACATCTAGCAAGAAAATACCCAGCATGCACTAGACGTTTTTCAACGTTGTAAAGACGTTGAGTGTCTCCTCTGCTGATTTGAAAATAGTAGATTTTGGAAAAACCCATCCAGAAGGAACTTACGTCTATGACAAGTGGATCCTTCATAAAGTGTGCCATCGCAATTACAGACAAAATTATCATCAGTTTGATTACATTTCCCGCCGTTTTGACAAGGATTCGGGTTACAGAAATCACGTATGGAACACGTGTTGTAAGCCACGCCCACGTCTGATATGTTGAAATATTTTTTTGTGGAACCCGAATCCGTTAATGATCGGGAAACACTCTGAAAAAGATGACATGATTTGTGTAAAATATTAAATTTCTTTTGAAGAAAGTTACACCACTTAAACTCTTGATTGATCGTCAATAGATCATGAGACGCGTTAATATCATTGATTGATCGTCAATAGATCATGAGACACGTTAATCATTGATTGATCGTCAATAGATCATGAGACACGTTAATCATTGATTGATCGTCAATAGATCATCAAACACGTTAATCATTGATTGGTCGTCGATAGATCATCAAACACGTTAATCATTGGTTGATCGTCAATAGATCATGAGACACGTTAATCATTCCCTTCTATTTCTTGTATATCAAACACTCTATAAAATAGTTTGGAGCTAAGCTTAAAAGGAATTGGGTAGGCCCTGATGCATTCTTTATAAATCCTTTGTTATAAAGTCTTACGCAGAACACTTTTTGAGGGTGATAGTAAGGCCTATAGAATTTTTCTGGTGATTAAAACGGGAGTTAAACCTCCTTTATTGTGCAGGTACAGCAACCTCTTCATTTTCCCTTTAAAAATTAGAAAAAGAATCTTCACCTCAATGTCTTTATCATTTATCTTGATATCTCTCATGCATCCAGTGAAACCGAATCCGATATTTATGTATCCATCGAAGGGGAACTTTTTATTGAGTTTCGTAAACCGAGTTTTTCCGTCTACTGTGAATTTCGCTGTATAACTCTTCTCGGCAGATTCAACGTTATCTATATCGAACGACGTTTCATGCCATTGGTTGTCATGGAAATCCTCGCGCGCTGTCTCGATGACTTTGACTCGCGTATCCTGATCAAACTGTAAGACCACTTGCCCCTTTCGGTTGATTCGTAGCTCAATGGTTTCGCCGGTTCGTAAATGTGTGAAATTAGCCAAAGTTTGATCGTTGACAACTGTACGGAACTTAAGATCCATTTTCCACTGGGGAATAGTGTAGTTTTGTACCAGTGCTAAATGAACTACCGAAGATTTGAAAAACAGAGGCTTGTAAGGTGGATTAGTATCCGTGCATTGTGAAATTATTTTGAATTCAGCACCGATATCCGCTATCCGTTCGGAAGGTAGTTTATTCAGATCTGTATTCGGGGTGGTATTGGGTAACATTGCTTCTAAGAAGTTTAAAGTTTTTGGTTCCGCTTTATAAGAACGTTCCGATTTCGGATACCATTGTTGACTGAATGTTACTTCAGAAAAACAAGCTTCGATTCCTTTCCTTGAAAATGATTGTGCAATTGATAGATCGGATGTTGAGAAGGAATAATAACCACCGAACGTGACAAGCGAAACAGAAAGTTCATCATAAGTTTCAGGTGATTTGCGGAAAACAAATTTCTCGTTCGACGTTCCGCGATCAATGTATATGATATTTTGCCGAATGTTTCGAACATATTCCACTGTATGCCAGGTGTTATCTGCTAGGTCCTTACCTGCGAACATATCAAATTGTCCGAGGATGGGTCGCAATGCGTTCGCAGTTCCATTGGCGAAATTACCTGAAACTCTAAAAACAAATATTTGAAATATGAGATTTAAAACCGATGATGATGAATATGCGCAGCCTGTACCAAGCCCTAATTTATTATATAACTGACGATAGTAGGGTTTTTTACGTTTAGAAAAGTTTGGTACAGACTAGATGGATTTGTACTTCAAAGTGAATTAAAAATAAATTTTCAAGAATCAAAGGCAAAGCTTTCTAAACAAGAGCATTCAAATTGTCTATTAACATACACCTACATTGAGTTTTTCAAGAAAGAATGTGTACCTCCTCCCCCCAATGTTGAGGATATAGGATATCCAGGGGGTTTAAAATTTTCAATATCCTAACATATTCAGGGGGTAAGAATCTGAAGACCAACGATATCCAGGGGGTTTGTGTTAACAAAAATGGACATTCTCAACAGTGTGGGTGCAGATCTGGAAAAGGGCCATTAATACAAATGCTGGTTCAATCTTTTAACACCCAAGAAGCTTTACCTAATCTTTCCTCTGAAAAGTTCAAGAGATAAATAATCTCTTTTGTTAGCTCCCTGTGCAAACATGATCAAACCAGTGGGATGAATTGTCTTGAAGCGTAACTTGATGTGGTTCTTTTGTGTGGTTCGTTGTATCTGACGGTAAACGCGGAATGAATTCTTGCCCGTCTCATATTCTACAACATTGAAAAGAATGTTTTAATTGCATGGTCGAAGGAGAGTCATTAATTTCCATATAAGGTAATATGATAATTAGTGCACGGTTTTAGCCTACCTCTATATCCCAGTCTGAATTGGCTAAGACCAAGAATTAGATATTATATTTAATATTTTATCTGACCTCTTCCCACGTATCATATACAAGAATATGAGGCCTTAAAACCAGAAAGTTAAGATCATTTTAAATTTACGAGGAATAATTGTGAAGAGAATTGCTTGAAAACAGCCAGAATGACTCTTTTTGGTTGAGTTAACGAACATTCTAAGAACATTAAAAAAATCCGAAGGTAACCTTTGGGTCAGTGTTCTGTAAAAATGTTCAATTATTTGGCATATTATGAAACAGGGGTTACATTTTGCATTGTCTTCTGACTGACTAATGGTATATGATCCATCCATCATGATATATCTAAGGAATATGATCTAGTCCCACCCCAAGGAATTTCTGACTCGATTTGAATGAAAATATATTTGAATTTGATTGTCCCAAATTTGATATCCGTTTTATTTTTATCTTATCGTAATTCCACAAATGAATGAATGAGTGAAGAATAAATGAATAAAATGATAGATAGATGAATGACCCAAAGAATAAACGAGTGAAGAAGTAACGAACGGAAGAACGAAAGAGACGGCGGTGCTGAGGTCCCCCACTGGTACCCAGTGTAGAAAAAGGTTACCTCAGTAGAAGATCGTATAATCTCTCTCACCCTACATACCATGTACCTGGGACATGACAAAAGAGCGAAAGAACGAAAGAACGAAAGAACGAAAGAACGAAAGAACGAAAGAACGAAAGAACGAAAGAACGAAAGAACGAAA
>JAUJPO010016902.1:0-19696 GCA_032270745.1 Tiaropsis multicirrata | reverse complement strand
TTTGGCTTACGTCGGTCGAAATTTCGGTTCTTTGTTTTGATTTTTTCTCTCTCGCTTACCAGTCCCCCGAAAAAAAAGCGGATATATTTTTACATGTAAAATATGAAATATCGAATATATCGACCAATCAAAACGCTCATATTTTTTGGATCGCCGATAATGATAAAGAACCAAAATAGGGAAGCGAATAAATATTATTGATAGTAATGAGTGCGACCTACTAGTAACCAAAAACTTACCACGAAGTTTAGAAATATTATGTGGTGAAATAACGACACAAAATATTAAGTTTTTATCACAACACTTGGGTTTAAACTCTCACTTGACCATATATGAACAAAATTAATCTTTTTGATTTTCCATAATAGAAAGCCTTTAACAATGTAAAAATATTGATCTCTTTTGAACAAAAAAGAGAAAAGTGAGTATATGAAAGGCAAAGAGAATTCAAAGGTATATTCTATAATGTGGAAACAACCGGGTACTGATAGAATACGGAATCCCTCCAGATTCCCTCCAGGAAACGATGCTGGTGGTTCTGGTGATTATTCAACAGGAACTCAGTTGATAGCCTTGATAGCCTTGATACCCTTGCTTGGGATTGTGCAACAGGAAAGAGTTGATGATTCTGTTAGTCATTTTAGGCATATTATTCTTAGGATCTTTTGATACTAAAATATAGATGGATTCTGGTGAATGTGATGGTGGAATTGATGTTTCTGATGAATGTTGCGATAGGTTATATATATTCTGGGGAATGACCTGCTGGTTCTGCTGTTTCTGTAGCAGAACATGTTAGTTTTGGATTTAGTAGTTCTCTACTGAAAATTCACCAGAATCACAAGGTTCTAGTGTGAAATCACCAGAACCACCAGTAGCTGTTGCAGAACAACCAGATCCTTTTAGGTCCTGCTGTAGAATTACCAGGTGACGTTGCAGAATAAAAAAAACACCAACTCCTGCACATTCACCAAGACTATCAACTCCTGATGTACATTGACCAGAACCATCAACTCCATCATCACATTCACCATAAACACTAACTCCTGCTGAACATTCACCAGAACAATCAACTCCTGCTGCAGATTCACCAGAGGACCATCAACTCCAACGTCACATTCACCAGGACCATCAATTCTGCTGTACATTCACCAGAACCATCAACTCCAACATCACATTCACCAGGACCATCAAGTCCTACTGCACATTCACCAGAAGCATGAACTCTAGATGCATATTCACCAGGACCATCAACTATGGAGGGAATCTGGAGGAATTCTGCGGGATTCCGTGGGATTTCGTAGGATTCCGTGTTCTATCAGTAACCGAAACCACCTCTCGTCTAGAGATATCAATAGCTGTTTACTTTTTTTGGTCACTTATGAATAAATTAAGAAGAAAGAAAAAACCCTTTATACAATGAATGAGTGGCGAAGTTATAATAGTAGCGCTATACACAAGGTGACGATTTTATTTTGGTTGGGAGGCCGGCAAAATTTCATCATAAAAATAAAAATAATGAAACACTCAAAATGTTGGGATGAAACAGCAAAATGTTGTGATGAAACACTAAAATGTGTGATGAAACACTAAAATGTGTGATGAAACACCAAATTTTTGTGATGAAACACTGAATTTTTGTGATGAAACACTGAAATTTTGTGAAGAAACACTGCAATTTTGTGATGAAACACTGAAATGTTGTGATGAAACACTAAAATGTGTGACAAAACAGTGACATCTGAGGGCCATCGTACATTATAGAAGAAAACTTATTTGTTGACAAAAATTGTGAGTGTAAAATCTACTCCTTGTCAAAAAGTTTAACACTTAATACTCGACAGATTTTAAAGTACTTTTCACAAATTATCGTATCACTTTTTTTGGTGAAAGATATGACAGATAGAAAAATTTAGAACAAGAAAGAAATGGTAAATTCAAGATCCGATGCGACAGGCAGGATTGTTATGTCGACGTAAAATCTATAAAGAAATTGTGCCATTTTGAAAGCATATTGTCACAATAAGGACCTGTGTTGTTTGAAACAATAGCTAAAATTTATCAGGTTTAGTGTTTTGGTTGGTAAATAAAATCATAGGGATTATATATATTAAAGCATTAAATTGTTATATTTCTTATTGATTAACACACAACGTTGTTGTTTCTACCTTCTTATTGATTATTGCATGATATTATTGTGACTTTAACGTCTGGTCACCATCATCTTGAGAAAGAACACTTTTTGTAGCCATACACATAGCCACCTAACGTCCATACGTCATAACGTTGGAACAACATTGTTTGGACGCTTAAACAAATTTCCGGTTAGCAAAATGTCACGACGCCAGAGAAGATCTTTTATCACAATCGATGATACTTCAATTTATGAAGCATCTTATTTAGGAAGTAGCCATCTACTTGAACGTCTTGTCGCTTTGAGTTATATAAAAGCACAAATAAGTAAACCGGATGACGAATGGGGATTTAGAACAGCTCTTCACATTGCTGCTTCTAAAGGTATACATTTCAGGGGGTTTTTATACATATTTATCACCGGGGTGGATTTGACCGGGATATTGATTCAGGGGCGTAACCTCGCATGTACCCAGAACGATATAAGCTTTCTGGATATTGTATAAATGACGCTTGAAGGTTGACTACTTACACCTATGCGGGATTTTTTCATCTTTGTGCACTTTTGTAATATTTATTTTGACACCTTCAAAGGGTTTAGAATAATCGAATGGAGATGAAATAAAAAATCTGAAATCTGATTTTGAAGACTGCTTCATTTTTAGGTCACATCGAGTGCTGTGAGATTCTTCTCGAAAACGGAGCAGATCCGACACTACGTATGTACGACGGGTGGACGCCGGCCCACTGTGCCGCTGAAGTTGGTAGTATTGGCGTAATGAAATTACTCATCAGCTATTCCGGTACTGTGGTGGCCAAAGACGACTCTGGTGCTACTCCAAGACACATTGCTGATATTTACGGTCATAAAGATTGTGCTACTTTTCTAAAAGCGTAAGTTGGATTAGTGTGTATTTTTTTTATAAACTCATGCAATGTTTAACTTTCACCCTCAATATATGCTTAGACATATGCTTATCAGAGTAAAATTGAAAGGTCCGTTGATTTTTACTCCCATCTAAAAATCTACCCTTTTTCCTTTCTTTGTTTTTCTGAAAGTAAAAAAAAGACAAAACGATGGAGAGAAAAAAATGATGAGCTTTCTCAGCCTGGAGATATGCTTATTTATTTTGCCAATTTCAGCCTGAATATGCTTATAAAAATAAAAAGTGTATACTATTTTGTAATAGTCAACATTTTTGTAGCACACCTGTCTCAGCGCCCTCTAGTGGAAATTTGTTTGTCGGCGGTGGGAATGAACAAAAAGACATAAATTCCAATGGAGATATAAAAATCGGAATTTTTTCCACTGGGGATTTACAAAATTCTATTGACTTCTTTTTTTGAAAAGTTGATAGAGGTGACTGGCACCTTTAAGTGTTTAAATTTTTTTGTTTTTTACAATGGAGATCTCTGGTCTTTTTTCATTGGGGACGAATTTATTTGCTAATTTTCCACCGGGATATGGTTTTATTTAAAAACTTATTTTCCACTGCGTAAGGGTCCTCTATGATATGGGAGTGTTTTTGTAACTGATCTGGAAATTTTGTTATAATTTTGAGCAGTTTATCACCCTCACCACCCTAAAAAAGGAGAACAACTTTCCTCTGCCAGCAAAACAACCCTGTTGTTCTGAAAGTGAGCTTTTGTTCTTGATTTTCAGAGTTGAAGAGCATTCTTCACAAAAACAAGAAATCATTCGTGATCGAATACAAAACGCAGCACGAAGGACGCTACTCAAGATACAAAAATAATGAGAAGTCAGTTTTCTCATAATGGGCGAGTGACAAAATGTCATTAATTGTATTTCGGTGGTAGAGAGAGAGCGTAAAATGACTGGATAAGACAAAGCTCTTAGAACTTACGGAACTTAAGCTACATATTCTTCACAAGATCTTTTAAATCTGAAGTTGTGCACCTCATCTTTTACTTTGCGATGGTTTCAAAATAGGGAGTATTTATATCGGACAAAATTATTCGTCGGAAATCTATTTTAGAAACCTCCAAATTGTTTAGCTACTTTTGTTCGACTTAACAGTTAAAATAATTTTAACTAAATTTCAAAAGTTAACAAAGTCATTTCCAAATAATTTTGTCCGAAGTTTCGTCTAAAAAGCAGGTAAAACCTACATCTTCCTATAAAAACTGTAATTTTTGGTATTGTTATACATATTACATATATATTTTTCAAACACAAACTGAAACACTGATAAATACTATTTATTATATATAACAACTACAAAATAAATTCTTAATTAAATTCTAAAAATTTGATATATGATTTTAATTTTAAAACATTTCTGTTTCACAGCGCTTCGAAAGGGGCTTTGTTCGGTTTAGGATTCATTGTAAGTTTGAGATAGGTTAGAGGGAATAACTTTTACAAGTTTTACAAGTAAGATGAAACAGAATTAAATTCAATCAAAGCCAGAGGTAAAGAATCTAGAGTTTTTATATGTAGTTCTTTGTTTTGTTAAATTTTTCTTTTTGAACACATAACCAATTTTCTAAATAATGTTGTTACATTAATGGTAATCAAGATTAACCAATCTAGAAGCGACGGTATTAAAACTCCGCTTGTACGAAAACCAGTGACAAACATTCATTTTTGGGATGTTTCTGTAGTAAATTATTACGAAATGAATATTATGAGTTGAAGTACCTAAACTAAATTCGACTTATTTTTATGCTGACAAGTGTCATTTCCATGGCTTCACTTTTTAAAAATGGACTTTTCCAGAAAAAATCCATATTCCCACTGTTGAGGATGTCGACTTTTCTTAACACCAACCCCCCTGGGGATCCGTGCCGAAAATTTCGAACCCCCCTGCGGATATCCTTGGTCCTCAAATTCTTACCCCCTGGATATCATGGATATTGAAAATTTTGAACCCTCACCCCCTGGATATCCTTGGTCTTCAGATTCTTACCCCCTGGATATCCGAGGATATTGAAAATTTCGGACCCCCTGGATATCCTATATTCTCAACAGAAAGGATACGGACTTTTTCTTGAAACAATATTTGAAATGACGTTATGTGTCTGCTGGGTTGCCATTCATCATAAACCAAAAGGTGTTTTTAAAATGGTTTCATGTATTTTGATGAACAAAGGAATATACATCGCAAAGTCCAAAAAATCAACGCGCCCATTGTTCACCAATTTCTCCATTATCTAAAAAAAGAAAAAAAACAATAAGGATCAGCTCAAATTATTGTGGTGGCTGGGAATGAGTTATTGAACAGAAGGGTGGATTTTTTAACTGTTGGGGACGATTTCTTAAACAATAGGGTTGGATTCTTTAACTATTGGGGGGGGGGGGGGGACTGATGGGGGACGACTGCTTAAACATTAGGGGTGGATTTTGGTCAGTAAAATAAACTTGGGGTGAATTCTTAACAGTTTCTTTTACTGTTAAAGAATCCACCCAGTTAACACGATAACCGGTTCTGATCCCAAAACATTAGATTGAATTTTGATTAAACATTTACAGATTTCATTTCTCGTTCATTCATTCCACCAGCGATGAGTTCAGCGAAGAGATTTTCTGCACTTTTATCTGTTCGTAGTTCTTGGTTTGTTTGGTTAAATTCTTCATTTATTAGCATGTATAATTCCTATAGAAATGATAAAAAAATTCGCGATGTCTCAAATATAAAACTTTTGGTAAATTTTACAGCCTTTACTTAGATGGGGTGACCGCCCGGGTGGTAACCCGTTCTCGGCTGCCATCCTAAAAGTTTGGATAATCAGACTGGTGACTTTGAGCTCGTTTACATGGAAGTCGGAGCCGTCTGTCATGATAGGCTGTTCTAGATCTCTGCTTTGTTTACATGAGCTTTCAGATCGGTGGTCTAGCCCCTGGGGGGTTTTCAATAGAGTAATTAATGCTATACCATACCATTCTACCTACATCAAAAGGTTGAGCAAATGTTTACCTTGCATTTTTCAAGTCTTCGTTCCATTTTTCTAAGGTCCATTTGATCCAAGTAATGTTTCATTGATGAACTACAAAAATCAAAAAAGGAATTAAAAAATCTTACTCAACAACCCTCTAGGGGAGGGTGGTTTTGGCAAGCATGAATTCTTTTCATATAGCGACCTATTATTTTCGGGCTTAATTTAATCCTAAAGCATGTAGACATGAAAAGACTGCCCTGTCCACAGGCAAACAATATCAAAATGCCTTTAACTTGAAAATTAATGAAAAACTTAACTTTTCAGCCACTTAAAAGTTATTATTGTCATCAAATAACGAAACAACGAGGTTAAACATTTTTGTGTCTGGTGCAGAATTTTCATCTTTTTCATAAAGTGGATGTTTATAAAGTACATACTATATATACTTTTAGCTAAAAAAAAATCTTAACCTTAGCGCTTAAAGATATATAAACAAGGCTCTACTATTCCGATAATTGAAAGTAGTTGATACAGCGAGGAATCTGTCTTTTCACGTTTTTTATTAGAAAATCAAAATTTTGGTTGAGGTTCGGATGTTCTTAACTTTATTTCACATTTTCTCAAATCTCATACCCTTCCCACCTCTCAAATATATGCCTAAAATGCTTTCCTTATGGTCTAAGCTTTCATTATGTTCAAATTATGAGTCTTTCATAGTTTTTTTGAAGAAAAAAAATCCCACCAAATCTCAGGCTCGATGTTCTTATAAAATATGTTCTAATAAAAAGGACATGTACGAGAATTCTGTTTGACCTTGGTTTTAAGGTTTTTTCTAAAGAACTTACTCAATGTCAGTAATCTTCTCTGTCATTGCTGCTACGATGGAAAACATTTTCAAATTCAATTTCGGATGTTGCTCAGGGAGCTGCATCAGCTGAAAAGAAAATTATGAAGAGAAATTTTTTTTAGGACGCTCAATGAAAGCGCATTCCATTCCAACCGGAACGTTGCCCAAAATGGCATCCTTGGCTAAAATTTATCTTCGTCGCTGGACTTTTTTACTCTATTCCTTGGCCAAGAAAAATGTAAAAAATTTTGTTTTAGTAAATACGAACAAGGGAATGTAAACAAGAAGTTTGCGAAATTTGATTGGTTCTTTTTATCAACTGCCCAAATTCAAAATGGCTGCTGCAACTGTGCTACTTTTTCATCAGAATCATAAAAAAAGTAGCAAGCTCCCATGCTATGCACTAATACAACAGTTAAATCCCAACAGCTCCGAATGATACCGTCAATAGTAGTACAGTGAAATTATGATAATGAGTATTAAGGATTTGGAAAAACTAAATTTTAGGATTCTAACAATTGACAAATGAATAAGTTTGCAGGGCGTTTTCTCTCTAATGGAAAGACCTGAAACTGTCATTTTTGCTTGTAATCGAAAGCAAATTTCATCAACTTTGAAGAAAATGCAGTTTCAAAACAAGCGAAAATTTCCTTCAGAGGCTATAAGGCAAGGAACAAGTCAGTCCAGGATGAACGATTTTTGGTTGGGCGATACTGAAAGAGTGGCTTTGGCACAACATTTTACCTTTTCAATGAAAGACAGCTCTTTAGGTTTGATCTTCATGTTCAATTTCTTCAAAACGCCAGGTAAATTTTCTGAGTTGATGTACGATGTCTAAATGAGAAAAAGTTTGCGAAAGGTTGTGAGAAAAATCACATACAGAAATTTGCTTCCAAAGTTTTCAAATACCTAATCGGACAAAATGTTTTAGTCACTTTTGTCCGACTAAGTAGTAGTAGTCACTTCGCAAAAGCTATCTAACACATCATAGTACACTTTTTTTCTTTTATTAGAATAATGTTATGAGAACAACGAGGCCAAGAAATAGCAAAAATGTAAGAACAATTTTAAGAACCAAAGGCTAAAAGTATCTTAATTAGTTTTTAAAATTATTAAAAAAAAATAAGAACAAGATTAATTTGAGCCTAAATTCGACCAAAAAATAAGGGCTCATCCCAGATTTCATTGTTCTTTTTAAAAAAGAAGAAAAAAGAGTGTAACGTAAAATACGTTATTAGTACGTTATTAATAGGCAAAAAAATGTTTAAAAATTTACTTCTAACCTTTCGTTTTCGAAATCTGCGTGCAATCGTATTTTTATTATCTTTGATCAGGTCCAAAATATTTGGGTTGAATTCTTCTTGTGACAGGAGAAAATCTTTCAAGTCGTTTTGAATGTCTGTTAAAAATCACAAAACACAACATGTTTAGGGATAAGTCTTAGTGGCGGATGCAGAAAGTAATTTGACGGAGTGTTTACTTTTGTCCATTATTCCTTATATGGAAATACTCCGTCAAAATATCTGAATACCTTCTATATCCGACTCCGATGTCTTGCCGTGCCCACAATAACGAAGAGACTCTTAAGTTTACTGAATGAGCTAAAAGTGAAAACTCCTTTCATTCATCATGGGTTGTGACAAACCCATCAGCCCAGGACCAAATAAATCGGGCGACCTTAAAATGAGTTTAATGGGACATAAATTACTACATAACAACAAACAGATGCATACACAAAAAGTTTAGCAACTTTTTATGCAAACTATATGTGATAGTGAAACTGAATTTGTAACACTGAAAAATCATTATATTTGTAGTTGCTCATATAATTCACCTTCCAATTTGAGCCCATGTCGTTTTTTAGTACAAAATTCTCTAAAAATCGCTTGAATAAAAGAGACAAATTTTTGTCTTGATGCTTCGTTCTCCAAACTCTTTTAAGAGATTTCCTACGGAAAACTTCCATAACCTATGCTACTCACATTGGATGCTTCTTTGTTTTTCGTACGTTTCTGTGTATTGTTTGTCAATGTTGTGCAAACGGGATGTTAAAATGGCTTGCTTCTGTAAATGGTCGGCCTGAAATAAATGAAGAGTCAGTGATTAAAAAATGTTTTCGTTATTGAACCGTTTCTTTTTATAACAACGTTCTTAACTTTTCTGAATTTAAGCCAAAAAATGTTCTTAATTTTTCTGAATTTAAGCCAAAAAATGTTCTTAATTTTTCTGAATTTAAGCCAAAAAATGTTCTTAATTTTTGCTCACAACGTCCGTCAAAATGTTTTTTTTAAGTAGCAGAAAATCAGCAAAAAACACAGTATAACAGTTACTGCCCTCTCAACCTCACTCGATGCTTTTGAAAATGGTCTGTTGGTGTCTGGTAGCAAATCCTGACCTTATTTACATCAACTTCGAAGGAAGGAGCACATTTCTTAAAGTCTACGGACCTGCATTGTAAACAACAGTAAAAATCTAGGCTATTTTCAAGCTATTTTCTGAGAAATTTTGGCTATTTAACACTAAATCAATATAATATAATAATTAATTTTGACTTTTCAATACTTTAAGTTTCACGTCCGTGAAGGATGATCTTCAGTTGAAATTGAAAACGTTAAAAATTAGAGTTCAATATACAGTCTTCAAAAGTACAATGCGTTAGCATCAAATGACGGAATATGGTATTTGACACTAAAATTTTTCTTGATATATTTGGCCTCGAAATCTTGTGTTCTTAATCTTATATGGTTTGTTCTTATAAAAAACGTGAATTTGCACTGTTAATGCTTGTATAGCGTAGGACAAAAGAAGTCTTAACTGCATGGAGAGAGTGGAGGTGGCATATGATGTACAATTGCAAGCTTATTTTATCTGGAAAAGATGAGCTGGATTACTGCTCAAAAATCGGATCAAATGAAATTAGAGATGGCAAAAACTAAAGACATACTTGAACTTCAGTGTCAGGTGAAGATATAATTGCTTTCAATCTTGTCAGCTCATCTAAAGAAATAACAAAAATATGAACTATAATCATCTCAATAGAATTGACAAGGGACAAGCATCATTACTTTAGGATGACTTTAAGTTTCTAGGATTTTTACCTTTAGAATTTAAGACCTCAGCGGTTTGAGTGATTGTATCAATATTGATTTTTGTGTGAATTCCAGAAATTTCCCCGGTTTCCCGATTTGTGTGAAAGTTTCTACCATTTTGGGAAATCGGGGTTGTGTAAAATGCGTGAATTTTGAGGGGCCTCTTCTAGAAATCTATGAAGGACCAGTATTTCAAATGTTAGTTTCGTCCGTCATATCTTTCTTTTGGCTTATACCGCTTGAGCCAAATGACATTCTATGCTATTATATAACATACCATCGTAATATTATACCTTGCAATTTAGTTTTCTTGGTAACCAGTTGTGTCATTTTATCTTTGTAAGAATCTGCTGCGTAACATATCTCTTCAAACTCTTCGACAAAGCGCATCTGTTAAGTGAAAATGTTAAAAACTTATGTACCCTCATGTTGAGGATATAGGATATACATGGGGGGGGGGGGTGTTCGGAATTTTCAATATCCTAGGATATCCAGGGGGTAAGAATCTGAAGACCAAGGATATCCAGGGGGGATAAGAAATTTGAGGACCAAGGATATCCTTCCAGGGGGTTTCGAAATTTTCAATACGGATATCCAGGGGGTTGGTGTTAAGAAAAATTGACATCCTCGACAGTGAAGGGAATATGGATATTTTCTGGAAAAGCCCATTACACACCAAATAAATAAGTGGGAAGAACCGTCTGTGATAATCTAATCAATAACTTTGGAGAACAAAAGCCCATAATTTTGTTTCGACATTACGGATTAATTTATACACCCCTGTCTCGATGCCCCAATGGAAATTATACGAAGAGACTTAAAATCTAATAGAGGGATATAAAAATTGGAATTTTTCCACTTGGGATACAAAATTGTCTTGTTTTTTTGTTCGACAGAAATGAAAATATTTTATTCGATCAAAAATTAGATTTAGATGGGCCTTTACCAGTGTGTTTTGCTGGAATATCTATGTTAATATTCCACCGGAGACAAGTTGGATACATTTTCCCAGTGGGTCTGGGGGTCCCACAAGGTCTATGATATGGGGGTGTGTGTATTCATTTACGAAAGAAGAACTAAGTTCTGAAATTTTGGGGAAAGTTTTCACCCTAGCCTATTAAATAAAGAAGCAGCCAGCCAGAGGTTTTGCTAGGCGAAGAATCGTTAGAAAGAGATTACCAATTCTTCAGGGAGTTTCTTCTTTTCGTCCTCGTACTCCTTTTCTTTTTCATTTTCATTTTTGTTTTCTATGGTCACGTGATTCGTCTCTGATGATGGTTGGTCTGCTGACTAAAGAAGACATGATATTAAACATGTCTTTTGCAAAAAGATTGTCACTAAAAACGAGGAATGTATAGAAACCAGGATAAGACGAAAAAAACAAAAAGTAAATAAATGGCGCTGTCCTGGTTTCTACATGGAACAGATTTTTACTGACAATCTTTTTGCAACAGACTTTTAAGACTGGTTTCTACTCATCATTTTTAATAAGATGACGTAATAGTAGAGACCACCATTGGCTTTATAGAAATAAAGATTGGTTAAATACTACAAGTCATGCGAATTAAAAAGTAGAACAGTTTGTCAACTTTCTTTTTGAGCGTGGTGCTTTTTTTTCGATAAGGTTTTTTCTCGAAGGGCTGTGCGCAATGAGTGGGAAACCGGCCTTAGACTGTAACAAGGAATATTTGCTTTGTATAAGTCGGATGGAAGGTAGTGCCAAGGTAAAATTCTTCTCGCTTACCACAGAATATTCATTGAATATCTTCTCATATCGATTCAACTGATCGAGACTAAAATTCAAAATGAAGTAAATAATTTTTTACCTTTAGCGAATAAGAATCGGGAAATGTAACTTTTTTCAACTTTTTGGATACCGTATTTCCTCAAATAAGCACCTCGAGATTTAAGGTACGGCGCTTTCAAATTTTTTTCCCAACTTTAAAAAGGCCTGATAAATCAAAGAAGCAAGCGTTTTCCTCAAAATTATGTAGGTTGAAACCCACAAAACATCACACTTAAGTTCTTGACATATTTAGAATTAGATGTGGAAGAATTTAGTAACAAAAGAACTATAGAATTCAAATAAAATACATACTGGTCGGTTTTTTTAAATTTCTTTCAGAGTTGCGGCGCTCTTTAGAGAGCGGCGCTAAATAGAGGAAATACGGTATTTAATTTAAACAAGTCTCCGCCTCTGTAATTGTAAAATTATCATTTGGAAAATTCCAAACTGCTATTTAGCAATTTTACTGACCTGAGTATACAATATTTCGATGCAAAATCAAGCATTGTTCCTTCACCTGAATTATAAGAAAAATTCTCATTCCTTAAAGGGGAATACTTCGTCGGGTAAAATTTTTGTCACTTGCCAAAAAATTCGTCACTTTTCCCCGACGAAAATTTTCCCTGGGGTGTTTTTCAGAAGGAAAATAAAATTCTGCAGGTGCTTTGATATCATATATTTCATTTTGATCAATTAATTGCAATGTTATATTCCGTTTTGTTATCCAACTTTAACCCTTCTGTGCTGCTTTCTTGCATTTCGCTGGGTAAATTTTTCGTCACTTTTCCCCGACGAAATTATCCCCTTTACGAACACCCAGCAGGTACGGAACGTTGTTTTTACGTCGAAATAACGTTGTTCTAACGTCATAGCGTTATTTAGACGTTGAAAGAATGTGTTTTCTGGGGAGAGAGGGGAGGGCACTGGAACCAAAATAAACGACGGGTATGCGCAGCCCTTAAAGATAAGTTTTGTAAACGAGGTCCTGAAAATGCATCGTAAGCAAAAAGTAAACTTTTGTGCGAACAAGAGCAAGACGTCATTTTTCTTCAACCAAAAAGACTTCGATTGATTGGCTTTTGGAGAAAATATCTGTACCCCAACTGTTGAAGATATACCGGGTGCGCCACAATACCCACGTTTTTGACGTTTTTTAACGATTTTTTGAAATCACAAAAAAAGTTTTTTCTTTGTAACTTTTGATCAGAATTTAATGTAATTTAATGATACCTCAAATTTAAGTTAATCTTTAAGATACAAATAAAAAATTTCAAAAATTCCCAATATTAGAATAAAAAAAATTCACCTGAAAGAGAGAAACTTTTTTTGTGGCACACCCGGTATGATATCCAGGGGGTTTGAACCCTCCTCGCGTTCGAAAATTTCAGGGAGTAAGAATTCAAAGACCAAGAATATCCAGTTGGGTTAGCAATTTTCAGCACGGGTATCCAGTGGGGGGCTGGTGTTGAGAAAAATCGACATCCTTAACAGGGGAGGGAAATACGGATTTTTTCTGGAATGAATTTGAATAATTAAAAACTACAAAAATAAGTTATCATCTTACGTTCAAAACCAATATCATCGACATCCTCAACTTTAGCTTGTTTTCTTTGAGCTTTGAATTGCTCAAATCTAGAAAAGAAGAATAGTTAAAAATGTTAAAAATGGTTAAATAGGGAGATATGGGTAACTCAAGGACCCTTTTTTCATTTATAGGAGGAAAAGATGAGCAGTTACTAGTATATGCTGTTCGTAAAAAAGATTCTGACCAATAAAAATAAGTTTTTTCTTTCGAGGCTTTAGCACCCTCCCCTCGGGCATCGGAATCACGGGATTTGAATCTTTTTTTAACGGGATTTTAGAATTTTGACGAAAGAATAACGACTAAGACTGCCTAAAAACGAACGGTATTCGGAGTTTCGGGATTTCACGCCCTTAGTTGCCACGCCCATCAAAATTGATACTTTAAAAGTTGAATAGAGGGAGGAGGAGCTGACATTTCATTAGGGGAAATCTTTGTCACCTGATATCGAGATGACGAGGTCGTTTGGGAGGTTTCTTTAGTTTCTTTTGTGCTTTTTCTTTCTGTTTGTTGAACATGGTTGTCTTTTCGTTTGATTTTCTTTGATGCTCTTTATATTCCTATGTCGAGAAACAAATATATTTTACAGAAGAAAATCAAGATGTAAATCTCAGCCGGGGATACGAAATGGCCAAGAGTTAAAAGTTTGAAAATCGATATTTGAAAATTTTGACCGTTTCTTTCCCTATTTAACGACCCGAGAGAAACTTTCGAAGTTTGCTCACACCCACCACCTTTTTTGCCCATGACCATGACATGGTTTAGTACTTTAAACTAATGTGTCTTTTCATCAACGAACTCAAGTGTAGTGATTAGTTACTCATTTTACAAATAGAGACTTGAATAAAGGTAAAGGAAAAAAACAGAACAACGTGGTGTGATTGGTTCAAACGCAATATATTGGACGGATGCCATATGTACGGTGGCCGAGAAGGGCAAAAAATCTTTGTTTTATTGGGAAAATCTTTATTTTTTTAGGAAAATCTTTTTTCTAATCATTAAATACTTTCAACTTTTGATTTTATCAATGATTCAATCTATTGTTTCGAGCCCAAATCTCAGTCTTGCTATGCATTGGGCACTGTTGAGGCTGTCGGTTTTTCTTAACATCAACCCCCTGGATATCCGTGCCGAAAATTTCGAAATCCCCTGGAAGGATATCCTTGGTCCTCAAATTCTTACCCCCTGGATATCCTATATCCTCAACAGGGGATAAGAACTTTTTCTGGAAAAGCCCAATGGATGAAAATGGATCTTTGTTCTTACATGTTTCAGTGTAGGAATGGGTGGTGCTTCAAACACAACGGGTGGTGGCTCAATGACGTCATCAGCTATTGTCTCATCGCTTTGCGATTGGCTAATTTCTAAATTTTCGTCTTCTGATTGGTCATTTAATTGTTCGTCGATCACGTGTTCACCAATCAGAGTTTGGTCTTGTGACGGTGATGGCGATTTATATAGCAAGCTTTCCTTTTCATCCTAGAAAGAACATAGTAGCGCGAGGTTACACAAGGGACAATTTAGGACGTTAGATGCGTTTTATGACGCGTTCTTTAGAAAAAGGTAATAAAAGTTATTCTCCGAATGGTTAAGACCAATCCAATGAAGAAAATTCTTGTAAAATGTTCAACTTGGCCCGTTTTTTGGGGAATACTGAAATCTATCGTTCTTTGTTCCGAAAACTGACGAGGATGACACAATTTAGAATGAATATTTATTAAATTTTTCGTTTAAAAGTTTTTCGATGGGGATGGAATATCATGCTTATTTTTCACGGGATGATTAAACCGAATGCTTTTAGAAAGATTGACTCTCTCTAATTCGAATCACAAGGTGGAAAATCTTTTGTTCGAATTTTAGAGAGATTCGAATAGTAGAGAGTCTCTGTAGTAGAAAGTCTCTTGACGGTGACTTTTATTTTGTTTTAATAGCAGAGAGATTCGAATAGTAGAGATTCGAATTAGAACGAGTCAACTGTAGTTTTTTACAAAATGTTTACAAAATTTAAAAAACAGTACAAAAATCTCTCATGCTACTAGCCTTGACGTCGTTTGAAGTTTATTTGCAAAATAACTGTGTAAAATTTCCATTTTTTTTCTCAAAAAATTGCGGAGGGGTTAAAGCTGTCACATATTTGATATTAATTACCTGGTTCTGAGAATCCTCATTTTTGTGAATTTCGGGCAGATGGTCATTTGATGATTCTGGTATGGTTTCACTCTCTACATTCTCTGGTTGATTATCTGCAAGTAAAAAAGGTTGTGAGAATAAAATTGAGAAACAAACCCAGGATCGTTCAAGGTAAGTGAACTACCGAACAGTCAATCGGTAGAACAATCAATCGCAAATCAAAGGAGAGAAAACTGAATCTTTAGACTCTTGGCTTTTTGGGGCCACCTCTACATGATAAGCTAGCTAAAATAGCAGCAGGCAGATAATACACTACAGATATCTTTTTTATTGATCAAAAATGATTAAAGAAACAAAAGCGATAAAGAAAGATAACTCTCACTAAAGATATCTCTATGATTCTATAATTCGATTTATCTCACCAATTAGATCAAGGACTCTTCGTAATCCGATAATCGATTTGGAATTCAATAGAAATTTTATTGGTTCGTGGAATTATGAAGATGTCTGGTATTGTTTAAAGATGCATCCCAAAATCAAAGAAGGAAAGAATTGGACTAACCGTTTATTTTTGATAGGTCATTATCAGCTTTGGTCTCATTATCAGAAACAAAACTTTCTGCACCATCATTGAAACCAAGCAAATCATTCTCGGATGTTAATAATCCATCTTTAGCCTTAGAGTCTAGTTGAATGACATTAGTTGCAGTACCCAGACTAGAGTCTTCATCACCAATAGAAGATTTTTGGTCCGATACTGGTTCTAAAGATGTTGATTCCAGGCTAGGCGAACCAACATTGAGTCTATCGTCTGTGATCTCTGGTGGATGGTTGACTAAGCTATGTGTGAATTTGTTTTCACTTTTTAGCTCAAGTAGTGATTTGTACTCTTCAATGAAATTAGGGTCGATTGAAGATTCCGAGGGTAGAATAAGGCTTTTTTCGTCATCATCGCCAGAGTATTCGGACGTGGTTTTGATATCTGTTGAAGAAGCTTCTATGGGCGGTGTTCGGGGTAGAGAGGGCGTTACAAGATTTCGAACTGCTGTTTCTTCTGATTTGTCATCAATGATGTTGTTGATGTGTGAAGGAGATTTTTGCTGGAATAAATGAAATTAAAGTAATTCAAAAGCACAATTCAAAATGACTAGTAGCTTTAGAATATAGATGATTTCGCCGTGACGTTTATTGCTATTGAATGACTCGCTTATTCAAAACATATAAAATAGTCATTAACTCAAGAAGACTTTGGTAATTAAGGTATGAAACGGCAGGTATTTGTAAAGGCCTCCGCAAACCGGCCATGTTGCAATTGTTGGCTAACATTTCGACCCACATTCACTGACCAAAAATTTGGCCAACACTGTTGGCCGGTTTGCGGTGGCGCCAACATGCACGAAAAGGAAAAAAAATCCCTAAAATTAAAATCAATATTTAATAATAGTTGCCCAACATTTCCACCAAGTTTTGCATGTTTGTTGCATGTTGGCCGGTTTGTGGTGGCAACCAACATGTTGATCAATATTTAATGAATGAACATTTCGAAATGTTGCTCACTTGTTTTTTTCCAACATGTTGGCCAACAAATCGGTTAAAAATGTTGGCCAACATGTTAGCAGGTTTGCGCACCCTACTTTAAGGCATAGGATAATGTGATTACCAAAACGTCCAAAGAAAGAATGGTAAATGGCTTTGAGAATTGAAATTAGATTCAGAGATGGAAATAGAGCCATAAGTAATATGTAAACATCCGAAATCATCTACTTTAAAAATATGACTAACCGCTTCCAGCAGCCTTTCGTCTTCAATCAGCATTTTGTTTTCAGCAAAAATGGAAACACCTACACCATCTTCCGATAAATGACTTCTTTTGTTCCTTACTGCAGTGTGTTTTTGATGAGTTCTAATAAATACGGATGGATAAACACTTTGAGAATAAACATTTCTCATCCATGATTGGACTTTTTCAAAAATTGTCCATATTACATAATCTTTCCTACGGACGGAAACATCCGTTTTTTTGGGGGATTTTCCGTACAAAAGATTACGTCATGAATCTCATGAATAGTGAGTTAGTGAGTTGCTTACTCTCTCCATTCTTTGCCACGGAAAATCATACCAAAGATATACTTTTTAACCAATAAGATTTAAGTATTGCAAAGAGAAAACAAACACTATGGTTTAACTCACTTAAAGATTTTCTTTACTGATTAAACATAATTAATCTTTAGTAAGTGTTCTGTTTTCCCCCAACTGTGACATCATGCCGTGGCAAAGATAGTCTCTAAAAGACGGGGGGAGGGGGGGGGTCGAAAACTTTATTGTCGGAGGTGAGGGGGTTGGACAAATATAAACAAGCCACATGCTGAATGGACCTACAATGCCGGTCAAAATGTTGTAGACTTTTTTTAAATTGCAAAAAATCTGCAATAACACGGTATAACTTCCCCTTTAACCCCACTTGTTGCTTTTAAAAGTGGTTTGTTTACATCTGGTAGCAATAGCTGACCTTATTTACATCAACTTTGAAGGAAGAAGCTCATTTCCAAAAGTCTACGGACCTTTAGTCCGGCATTGTACTACGCATGCATAAGAAACCATTTAAAGATCTTATGTTATGCAGCGTAATTCGCATAATAAACAACATGTCATTCAAATTAAGGAATTTTTTTTTTTCTATTCAAATATATAAATAGTATTCAATTAAAATAATAAACACGCACAAAATAAAAAGAGAGAAAGAAAGAATTGTTCATTCATTCATCAACATAAAAACACGCAACACGCTAAACCGTGGGCGTGTATTGAGACGGATTTGATGAGGCGGCATATTTCTGACCGTTACGAAAGAAGAATAATAACATGATGAAGAAAAAGGAGAAAAGCCGCTTTAACAAATATTCCCCTATAGGTAGGGAAATATTTAAAAACTTCGATCTACTTACCACCTTTGATGATGTTTATCAATGCATTTTTTGCAAAACCGATGTCCACATTTCACAGCTTGGACAGGCTCTTTTAGAACCAGAAGACAAATGGCGCACGTTATGTCATCTCTGTTGATTACTCTTGCATTTTGTCGAGTGTTTTGTGGCTCGTCATCTTCAAAAGAATTTTCACCTTCCCAAATAAATTTGACATCAAATCCATATTCATCTGGGTTACAAGCTGCCATATTGTTTTAAGTTTTTTGATGTGTGTGATATTATGATCCTAAAAGACTATTAAAAGTAAAAATTAGTTTTTTGCACTTTTTTCTTGAACCAAGATGAGACCCTTGTGTGTTTGGGATACAATTCCATCACAGGTTTTCCCATTTTCTACATCTAAATTCGCTTCTTTTGAGCTATAAATGAGTATGCTCAGATGAGTGCTATCGGTGTGCATTTTTTACGGTAATTTTCTGCATGCCGTAAATCGCCCGAGTACCGCAATTTAATAATTTGGGTATAAATTTCATCCCCCTTTTGAATAATACTAAGTTAGAGCGCCCACTGCGAACAATAAAATAAGGGCTTTTTTTCTAGACACCGGGACCACCACCTGGTATTTATATAACTTCTATATAGATTCTGAGCAAAAAGATTTTCCAAACCAATAAACTGTTTTCTATCCAGCAACAACAAATTCGAAAGTCAAACATCACACACTACTTGTTTCTCAAAAGTGAGACGACCTTCACAAGACACAAATGCGTCCGTAATAACATAATGACATTTGACCGAGTTCCTCGAAATATGCTCTGGTCTGTTTTATTGAAATTTGGTGTGTCTGAAAAGTTAGTCAATATTCTAATCCGTTTACATCGGCATTTCAATGTTACGTTTGATGTTAACTCTATACCTCACACTATGTCATGTACCATTGGCGTAAAACAAGGCGACATCCTTGGTCCTGACCTTTTTGTAATTTACATTGCTGCCATTATGTCTACATGGCGGAAATCGTTTGATCGTCCAGTGTGTATTTTTCTTTCCAAAAATGATTTTCAACTTACCGGCCGTAGATTTAACACCGTTGGTACTGAGTTCGAAGTTGACGACTCTGAATATGCCGATGATACTGCATTTCTTTTTGAAACTCGTAATGACATTATCGTTTACTGTCCACTACTTATCACCCATTTCGACAAATTCGGTATGGAGATCCACGTTGGAGATTACGATAACCTTGAAAAACCATCGAAAACAGAGGTTTTATTTGTTTCTAAACCGTTAAAGAGTTACACT
>JAUJPO010016791.1:0-19698 GCA_032270745.1 Tiaropsis multicirrata | reverse complement strand
TTGAATGGCACGCCAAAATTTAGTTGGCACGCCGGATTTTGAATGGCACGCCAAAATTTGGTTGGCACGCTGGATTTGAATGGCACGCCAAAAAAATTTTGGCACGTAAAAGTTGTGTTGGCACGCTGGCACGCTAGCACGAAGGCACGCCATGGCACGCTGGCACGCCAAAGCACGAAGGCACACATGGCACGTAGGCACGCTGGCACGCGTCAAAACTGGTGGCACGCTGGCACGCGTGGCACGCGATTTAGCAGACTCAAATTTCACGCCACTGCTCTTACACATTTCAAGATCAGGCTGCAAACTCAATTTCATACCAACATACCAAATTATTTAAATCTTAACGTTAAATACCGCATAAAAACCTTCGAGGCCATCAGGCTGATCACTAAGGGGCGAGGTCTTGAAATATTTATTATTAACCCTTACTGGATTTGATATTAAGAAAAATAAATTGGAAGTAAACAAACGCGTTTTTGCCTGATTTGCTTTGGGAATGTGATATTTTGTCTTATATCTTTTGGTGCCCCCGTTCATTTCTAAAGAAATTTCGAGGGCATTATAGTATCATAAATTGTAAAAACATATTGAAGTTTACAAAAATTCTATGCGATAGAAGTTGAGAAAAAGCCACTCTTCCCTAAGCACAAGCAAAATCCCTTTTAAAAGACGATGTGGAAAGACTCCGGAAAACCGGAATTACGGGAAAAGTGTATTCGTAAATAGAATCAAGATGCAGGCTTAAAGCTTATTCTTACCTACCGTAGGGCGAAGGAGGCAATACTTCCCATTTCCACTTCGCAATATTGGTACGGATATTAACAGCCATGACAACCCGCTAAACTCATTACGTTTGGAAATAGCCTGGAAAAGACAAAAATAATATCAAATCATTTTTTCGAAAAGGAAATGCGGACATTTATTTGGTAGCCAGACCAGATGTGGTTTTTCTTCCGACACGCTTACGCTCTGAAGGTCGGAAAACTCAAACAAGATTACGGAATTTAGCCTTAATGCGATTCTGTGGTTTCAAACGAGACTATGTGAGTGACGCTGTGCCTGAACAGACGGTAAACTTATATTGAGGTGTCTGGTACAAAATTGAGCAAATTGAGGCGGTGACATTAAAAAGATTTAATTCAGCGTTTTGCGGCACGGTGCCGATTTCAGTAATAGTAGCCTGTATCAAACCCACACATCACATAAAAAGTAGGGTTTGTACAGGCTACATTGACGGTAACATTAAAGGGCGGTTACTTTTCCTCTAAGATTAGCTTCTCCCTCCCTTCAAAGCTCAAAACATGGGCGGTTACACCCTACACCCTACATGTTTTTTTATTAGAACATCAACATTTTGAGCTCTTATTCACATTCTTATAAAACCGAAAATAACACCTTTTACTATATGGAACAAACCTCAGCCTAAATGTTGCAGGTTCGAATGAAAGAAACCAAACGTGTATCAAATTAATTGGGAATCTAGCCAGCTTCATTCAATGTTCGCCGCCAAGAATCTCTTTTTTTTACTTCTCTAAGAAGAATATCACAAAGACAAAGCAAGAGACGGGTGTGGCATAATAACGTCACAGGGTTAAGTGAGCGCGATAAAGTCGCTTTAACCCGCAAAAAGGAAGTCTTTTTTTTGGTTTTTACTCTTACAAGTTCGTTCACAAAGATGAGTAATAAAGACTTCTGAAGAACTAAGGCAAGATTTTAATTGATACTTAATAGGTATATTGTGACCGATGTGTTTTTCTCAAACTATCCTGGTATTTTTAGATTCTTCATTTCATTCATTCATTGAGGATCTATTTGAATGAACTGCAACCTTTTGATGTGTGAATTAAAGAATTTTTCCCGTTTACCCGATTTTAAAAGTCGGGGTTGCGTGAATTGGAAAAAAAATGCGTGAATTTTGGAGTGACTGGGGGCTACTTTGTTATCAAATTTGTATTGTCAAGCAAAAGCGGACCAATGAATGGAAAGTAATGAAGTCCGTAAAAAAACCACTTAGCAGTCCATTAACATTAGTCATTTATAATTATTAGTCCGATTTTGCTTGACAATAAAAATTTCACAACAAAGAGGCCACTCAGTCACTCCAAAATTCATGCACTCACGCATTTATCTTTTATCACAATTCACGCAATTCCGATTTTTACATCGGGGAAAATTCTTCGATTCGCGTTATTCACGCATCATTTATTGTTCTAGTTATTGTTCTAGGAAACAATTTATTAGCTGCCTAAAAGCTCTTAAATTTTTCGGGGCATGCCACTTAAAATATATGTTATTAATATTAGTATTATTATTATTATTATCACGAAAGCAGCTCAACAATCGTTTTGGTATCAGGACAATTCCCCGGCAGATAATTTCCCTTAGATAAATCCACGACCGACAATTCTCCGACCGCATGTGAGCGAGTCTATTTGGGGGAATTGTCCGGGATTCGTAAACAAATTTAAGGCCAATTATGAAATTAAAAAAACACTGTTTTCATCCAAAGATTAGAAAAATATTGTAAACGAAAACACATAAAAATGAATAGAAAAGTAATGTATCTCAAATGAAGCGTTGGCTCAAAAATGTAACGGAGAAAAATAAGTGTCTCCTTCTTGGCACCGGCAAATTAATTCCGTGGTAATTTTTTCCTCCTAATGACATCCATTACATCAACATTAAATGATAAGCATCTCGTCAAATAAAAACAAATCGCATGTGACGTCAAGATTGTTGACGTCGATAAACAAAGATGGCTTATCTTCACTTATCACGCGCAGCGCTCCATTTGTTTTCATTACGTCACTCTAACGTAATTTATCGAGAAAAAAAGATAAAGCAGCTATTTTATTGCTTTAATCTGATGCCCGAGCCGAAGTTAAACGGACTCCTAGAGAGACTAAATTAAAAAAAATCATTAAAATTCACCTGGACTTGTGAATTTAAATGAACGTTCAACGTCTTTTGTTGAATTTTCGTTTCTTTGAACCATCCGTATTGGTATCAAGTATGGGTCATAAAAAGAAACATTGAAAAACGCTCATGAAAGGCTGTTATCTGAAAAGTATATGTGTGCTTTGAACTGCGATAACTCAAAAAATGAAAAGTGGATAAAGGTTGTCTGATACAAAATAAACAGATGAATGTTTCAAGAAAAACAATATGAATTCAAAATCCTTCCATGACGCTGAAGGAAAAGACACACAGGAAAAAACACTTTTTGGAAATATTTACATCACTTGATCAATTCTATCTAATGGAAGTTTTTATTTAATTGCACTTTTTACGATGGAAAATGTCATTAATATTTTTACAACCGTAAGACGGATGTTTTTGAGGATCAAGGCAAGTTGGATATCTATCTGTCTATCACTTTCTACATCGTTGATTCAATTTGACCTCCAATTTCCTTAAGGACTCTGACCATAGTTAAAAATTTTGTTTTGGAATTTGAAGATAAAACCTTTCGTTTCCACCTTCTTGACATTTTTAGGAACAGACTGCTTTTTAAAAAAAATTTTAAACTAATATTCTATCATGCGTAATTAATAAATCAATGCCCTTAAAGCATGGACCTTAAAATGACGTGATAAAGACGTTATTCATGTACTTTTTACAAAAAATGCTTAATCTCAATGGGGAAAAGAGCTTTTTCCGTCGGATCTTTTCTTAAGTACTCACAAATAGTTGTGTTATTTTGACTTTTGCGGAAAATTTTCTCATCCAATGCGTGAAAAGTTATGACTGAAAAACTGACGAAAAACTACTATTTTTAAGATTTTGAGATCCGTTACAAAAATTTTCTATTTATTTCTATTTTTAGTTCCAAAGTAGACACATCATCTGAATAAGAAAATAATTTAAAATGTTCATTTTTCACCGAGAATAAGGTCGTCAAAGTTGAAACGCTCAAAAGTCTTCAATTTCTTCTTCGTCAATTTCTTTCGTTACGATTTTAAAATTTTTTGATGATGAAATGATTGGTCTAAGGGTAAATGTATAACACGGTATATTTTAATGGCCTATATAACGTTCAAATTAACATTTGATGCATCACAAATTACGAAAGTTTAAGTACACGTACAATACGGTGATTCAAGCAAACTTTTATTTTCAGGAGATTTTCAACCCATTTTCGCAACTATGGACAGTTTGGCTACCCAATTCCCCTCGCATAACATGCGTTGATCCAGGCGAAGGTTCGCCCAAATGAACCACTGCAAGCGGTAATGGAACCTTCGTCTATAGGAATAAAGGTACCACGGCGCCTCCAATATGTATATAAAGACCACTACTAATTACTTACGAACACCCTGAAAGCCCTGCAATGGTTCATGAGAACACGAAAGTCATTTCTTTTGCGGTAAACATGATAATTGAGGTCTTGCATGTAATTACATTCACAAATTGTTAACGTAATTATTTTTCTCTATTTATTGAACGACTAATAAATGATGGATCAAAGAAAAAAACAAAAAACAATTCGCGTCAAACCGTTTCCCCGAAAAAATCCAATAAGATATCGGGGAAACACTTTTTTGTCGTTTTCCCCTGGTAAAAATAGGGAAATGAATGCTCAGCTTTGGCTGACCAAAAATGGTCGGGGAAAAAGACAAACGACAAACGACAAATGCTTTCATCTGCACCCTTCCTCTTCCTGTCTACTTGTTTTCGTTTAAGAAAAGTTTGATTTTGGGAACCTTACAAATAGTTTTATATCTGTTTTTTATCTGTCTTAAGTTTTATAATTATCATATCCTTTCCATGATGGACTGTGGTGTCAACTAAATACGCCACATAGTGCGTGGGCGGATATTTAAGAGCTACACCCAAAGTTGCGAATGGTATCTAAAGTTTTTTTTAATCATGTCGCTTATTACTGTCTTTAATAGTGATGTTTGTGGGATTAGAAAACGAAAACGCTCAAAGATTACTCTCTTTGGACGTGCGGTACGACGTTCTATGTACGCCCAGAGCCGAATAAACGGCCTCGTACGTTTATTAACTCGGCGGGGGCTCAGACCAATCTCAGACCTTTTAGCCCCGATTATTTGGCACTCGAGAGTACTGAAAGTAGATATCTTTCAAGGCCTGTTATATGACCTGGTAAGTGGATTCCAGAAAGTGTCTTTGTGTGTCATTAACAACAAACGTTAATTAAATATGAATTTTTGGTTCCCAGCAAATAGAATAGCCTGTGATATTCGAAATTAGGCTGTTTTTGTTTTGAAAGATCTTTTTTTGGCAAAGGTCGACTGGATTTCATCATTTTTTCGATGACTTCATTCGGTTCTGTTTGTTCCTGTCTGTTTTCTTTCAGGTTCCACATTACAAAAATAGCTATAGTTTCTTGTTGTTTTTGTCATGATTAGAAAAGGAAAAAACTATTTTCTTTATCACACCCAAGGAGTAGAAATTTTGCGTGATGGCGTGAACGGATTTTTTCTGGCGTGATGACGAGGCTTTGGAAATTTTTTGGCGTGATTGCATGATTGGAAGTTTGAAGTGATACGTGATTAAACAAATTTTTATGCACTGTTCGATTTGGGTATTTTTCGTGATGTGATGCGTTGATTGAGACTAACTAACGTGACCGCGTGATATGGGTCGCAAGTACGACGCGAGCAGTTTTAAACTGGTACGGCCAGGCAGCAGAACAAGTCATATCTAGAGCTGAAAGTCCTTCAGACCTTCCTAAACTTTGTCATGTTCTTGTTACCATAATTAAAACTAATATTGAAAAATGTCGGAGGAAAAAGTGCAGAAAATACGGTACATTAATTAAGTGACGCTTTCGACAATCAGTTTTTTATTTTTGATACTTTGGGAATTTGAATGTAAATTCACCAGATACACTGCCCAGAGGAACGTGGTTTTGTTTATAGATTGATGGAACTACAACAATCGATCATTGATCATTGACCATGACTTAAATCTCACAAGCAACTACAACAATCGATCATTGACCATGACTTAAATCTCACAAATTCTATAAAAAGAACAATCAAAATAAGATAACCTTCTCTTATCAAATAGGACAAAAATAGATGGAAAATGTTGAAAGAAACCGCACGTACATCAGGGAGATAAGAAACCGCACGTACATCAGGGAGATAAGGCGCTATCACGCTGGTGGAAACCAAACTTTAAGAAGATTTAGAGATAGATACTACCCCTGTGTTGATGTTTTGGTTTAAAAAAGCTATTGGTCATTGCTGCAATCTACTGAAGCTATTGGTCATTGCTACAATCCACTGAAGCTATTGGTCATTGCTACAATCTACTGAAGCTATTGGTTATTGCTACAATCTACTGAAGCTTTTGGTTATTACTGAAAAGACTACATATTTCCTATTTCAGACAAATCACCGCAGGTAAGGGAGGGAGGGGGCTTGCTGATAGCGCGCGCTAATATACCCTTTTTAAGAAAAAGCAGCTTTTTGTGGAATCATGCAAATGTGAGTCTCCATAGAAACGTCATGCTCTTTAAAAAGGTGCTTCAAGAAAATGTCGAGATTGCCAAAAATGCAATTTATGTTTTTCATTAATCCAGCAGGTGTATTGTAAAGGTATGGCTTTTTCAGGTCCAGTGACTCTGAGCTCTGGGTTAACTTATTGGCAATATTGAAAACTTGAACTTCTACAAATTGGAAATATAGAAAAGCCATATTACTTTCCAATTTGTGGGAATGTCATCATGGTTGGAAATCCCTCGAAATATGGTATTTTCAGTACACTAGTGGAAATCTCTTATTTTGGCCATCAATGGAAACAATTATTTTGTGTCACGGTTGAATGCAACTTTGTTGTCATAAATCAAGTTGAATACATCTGATAATCAAATCTCTGTTTATATAATAAGTCAATTACTAAAATTAGCATTATCATGTTATTTTCTTTATAAAGACTTTTTTTATCGCAATTTCGTAGGTGTGTCTTGTTTCGATTTCTCCATAGTGTATTCAGAACGGTTGCTGAAAAATTTAACCTTAAAATAGCGTAAAAACAGCAAAAACCACCTTTAAAGGGTTTATATTTTCAAAATGTTTGATTTGGCGGATGGCGGAAAAAATTAAATTTGGCGGGAACATATTGGCCAAATCCGCTAAATTAAGTTCCCGCCAAAATTAGTACCAGAGAAGGTCCGACTCTCCGAGTCTCTAAGGTCATCTTCGTAATGTCAAAACCGGCCATTTTGAATACATCACTTCATTGAAAGCCACCAGGAAGGCGGTTCGATCCTCCACCCTTCCATTTTTCATTCAGTTCAAAATAATCGAAAGATCATTGGGTTATTCACGTAAATAACAGCCCCTATCTAAAGTCAAAAGATTGTCAGTAAAAACAGTTAGTATGTAGAAACCAGGATGACATTGAATAAGTGATACTGTCCTGGTTTCTACATAAGTTTCTACATTTGCAACAGACTTTAGCTATAGCCGATAACCGGCTGAAATCCTAATGGACGCAAGATGTCGATCTAATAACAACAACAAAGGGATAAGATAAGCAATATTATCATTAAACCACAAATGTGATCAAAAGGTAGACATTAATTGAAATGACCATACAGATTAATATCTTGGTTATTTCATCAAAAGCATTATTAAATGAATGACATTTGTAATACTATGGTAGGAAGGCTGTTGGGTCAAATGCTGGGTTCCATTTGGAAATCTTAAGCAAATACGCTTTGAGTCAAGCAATTTTCACAACATATATTGCCATTGCATTTACACTGATAGATACCTTAATGAACATAGAGTTAAAATAATAATGAAATTCCACCGGAAAAATTATTAAGTCCATCTAATAACTTTCAAATTAAACTCAAATCTTTAAAAAATCAGGGCGCAGCAGTGAAGATGGGCGGTATTGATAATTAATTAATTAGGGTAAAAAACAACCACGCCGCCCCCGTAAACGACTTTCATTTTTCGAAACATGACTTCACGATTTTAATAAGTGGCTAATACACAATCTGTTTTTAAATTCCGTACGTAGCTGATACCTGGGCCGGACGTATGAATCACACGCAGCACAAAAATATCAACAAAAACATCTTTTCTTCTTTCCCTTTTGTTTCATTGTAATGGGTATGACACACCCCGAGAAAGATCAGGGGCCTGTTATCAATATAAGCCAGTGCAACACAGCTCAATTCAAGCAGTTCATCAAGAATTCCAAACTATAAAGAGACTACAGGGGACCATCATTCTCCAGTTGAGTATAAAAGGGATACGTCGAGATAATTATCATATTTATTAATACACCAAAGCTTACTATGAGGCTAACAGGAAGATGGTATTTTGTACAGATTTTTATACTCTTTGCAGTAAGTTCTATTTCTTTTTATTGTCTGATAAGGCTTGGTAATAATTAGATGTTTTGAAAGTGAGGAAAGACTCCCAGACTCTCGCTTTCAGTTGTAAATCGATTTATAGATTTATATAATTGGAGATACCAAGTAATTTTCAACGATCGTTTTTGAACGCCCAAACGCCCAAGTGCTTTGACCTCCAGAAGGTGGGGGTGACCTTAGGTACGAAACTACCGGATTGCTTGGATGGTTCTTAAAAGGGTAGATTTTTTGAGGTTCTGCCAAAAACCTGGTGCATTTACATTGTAGGGGTAGGAAAATTGAGAAAATACATTTCGTCCAAATGTACGGTAATTTTATGATAAAGTGCCCCCTCCTCGGCTGGATTTTTTTTACGCCTCTGCAACGCCTGATTTCCTCCAGGCTTTTGATGAACGACTTGAATTTTGAGCAGCGTTTCGCGACCTGCAATTAAAACCAGTTAGAGGTCAATCTTTCGTTTACGAGTTACAGGTCGGGTGAGAAACTTTGTAGAGCTTTTCAGCTGAAAAATAATCATGTATAAGTTTGAAACCTAAATTTCTTTAGAAAGAGACAAACATAGTTCTTTAAAACGACAAAGATATAAAAAAGATGCACGTGGCTAGGTTTTATCACAAAGCGTTCCTATAAACCAAAAAATCCATATCCGCGACATTCGCTCGCTACGCTAAAACCGCATTATTGCACCATTATTGCAATGTCAGCATATATTATCATGAGAAGAAAAAAATGAGAAAAAGTTTTTTCAGTACAGTATCCTGGTCTACTAATCGTAGCGTTCAATGGCCAAATGACATGAAACTAAAAATATCTTCCCTACTTTAAAATAATATGTCTACTACACAGCAGGCAGAATACTTTTTGCCAAATGCGTACAGCAAAGGTCTCTCTTTCTAACTACAAGCCCCTATTTTTAATACTAAACATTTTTTTATAAGGATTCTGTGACTGAAGGAAGCTTGAATATGTTCTTAACTTTTTGTTACTTCAAGCCTTAAATATTTTTTTGCGTTTTAAAGGAATCTTCTTTGTAATTTTTTTTAGGGAAAAAATTCTAGTTCTCTTTAGCTATTCTTAAGAAGCTCTGGCTTTAAAGTCTTAAAATGTTCTTAATGTTCTAATGACTCTCAAAAGTAATCAATTAATTATATGATATATTTATTTATAATTACCACTAAACGACGCTGTGTTATATACTATTTCCAATCTTTGAAAAAGGGTACCTAGCAGAGGTCGCTTTCCCACAGTCATACCATAGGACTATTGGAGGAGAAAAATTCCTATGTATTAAATGATCTTTTCAATAAATAGACTGTATAATAATGGGCGTACCAAAACAAAATCGTGGGCGTACGTGACACAGTGAAAATAATAATAATGGGCGTACCAAAACTCCAAAATCAAAAACCTAGTCACGAACTCATCGAAAACATACAGTAACCTGATGGCCAGATGGTGATATTTTCTATCGGCACGCTTAAGCTCTAAGACACGATGAAAAGATCACCATCTGACGAATTTGACTCGTCTTTTGTACCCCCCGTACTGTGCTCATTTAAAGTCCGGGCACGAACTAAAAAATTTCAAATGAAGTTGAGAAAAATATATATTTTGAGCAGAATGGCGCAATTCAAAAAGTTTGAATCACTAGACACTGCGTAATTCCTCAGATGGTTATTTTCATCGCGTCTTTAGAGTTTTAACGTACCGATGGAAAATTCACAATCTGAATATCAGGTTGCATGTGCCAAATTACATCAGGCGCAAAGACATGAAAAACAGGGGTACATCAAAAACCATGTCAACTCCTTGAAATCAAAAACCTCACGAATCAAGGCTTTTCAGGCGATGACTCAAAAGAGAGGACGCTTTCCTTTAACATGGGGTTCCCGCCAGGTTGCCAATTGTGATTAAACTTCCCCTATTTTAATACCCTGTTTACACGACAACAAGCTCTGACAAAAACTAAAAAATACCATAAACATCTAACGACGAAAAAGGATATCAGAAGATTGATATTGGACAAATTAACACCCATTAGCATATAATTTTTCCGCTTACTGAAAATTTAGAATGGTGCACGTTTTCTTTTATAAGAACAAAGTATATAAGAACATGAAACCAAAACATCTTAGAACACTAGAAGGCTTCTTCGAATTTTAATGTTCTTATAAAAAGAATTTCACAAATGTCATCTATTTTCAGTTTGTGTTTCCTGCTGCCATTACGGAAGATTGCAAAATTGTCTCCGATCAAGCTGTTTGTAATATAGACAGGCCCTTAAATGAACAAGTATGGGCTGATGTACACGTTGTGGGTCGAACACATCTGCACAGAGAAGAAGAGATTCCACTGACCAAACTTTGGATGCAGCGTCTAGAGAAGATGTTAGCAAAATGTACACTTGATGAAGACTCCTTATGCAATATGCGAATACCGGACAACATTTTCACCATCAAATTTCACATCGAACGCCATTTAGATGGTACGCTAAATGTTCTTGGTGTGTACATGAAAAATAAGGACCAGAAGAATTTATTAAAACGCAGACCCGAACAAGCCATTCGTATAACCTTTCTCGTAAAAGACCAAGCACAACGCTCTCAACGTTCGCGACCTCTTCCTATAGGTAATTTCCAGAGAATTAAAACAACTCCCGACGGTTTGGTGGTCATTGGCGTTATTAGGCCGACGAGAAAATCCGTCACAAAAAATCTTGGGGTCCTTAAAGTCACTTCGAAACCAGCTTTCATGAAGAAGACATCCAGCGTTAGACATATGTTTGTTAAAGTCTCAAAGAACCATAAGAAATCAATGGCTAGTCTGATGAAAAAAGTAGTCGAAGGATTTTCGTCAGCAAAACAATTATTCTAATCTTGGTAGGAACATTTGCGGCTATTCCAGGTTTTGTAGGAACATTTGCGATCAATCCGATCTTGGTAGAAACATTTTCGATTATTCCGGTTTTTGTAGGAATATTTACGATTATTCTGATCTTTGTAGGAACATTTGCGATTATTCTGATCTTAGTAGGAACATTATGTCAAAATTCAAAACAAAATGATTGAGGGGTGACAGGTATGTGCAGACCAGATAATTCTTCAAACCCAAACTTTAGAGAGATTAGTTTTCGTCCGGAAAATCCCTTAGAGAGACTCTTTCGATCTTTTTTCTTTTTTTAAGATCTACACATACCAGCAATCCATTTTTTTGCCCAAGTACCGAGTGAATTTTGTATAAAATTCTCCTAATTCAGCGATTGTTTATTTATTTCATACTATTACCAAAGGCTGATGTATTTTGATGTATGTGTCTCCATTATTATCATTATATATTTAAGCAGTTGAAAGTTTTTTTTTTAATTGAAGCATCATTTTTTTAAACTATTTAACTAATTTTTTCAACCATATTTATTTTTGAGTAATATTTAATGACAATGATGTCAACATAAGAATATATGATTTTTTTGTCTCCATGGTCCCAGAGAGATGACCTAACGTAATCCAAGGCCCGGGGGGGGGGGGGCATACGGTGACGGTGACGTGCAGTCCTTAAGGGTAGGTTTTTCGAGGTTCTGACGAGGTTCTGTTTCAGAAATGCAAGTTGCTGTTTTTTGTATTCAAAACACAGATATTCCAATATTATGTTAAACCGAAGCATTGCAAATTTTCTGGACTTTGCTTTTTTGTGATTACAACAAGCTTTAAAAAGTACAATGTTACATCTATGCCGTCTGTGATCATGAAAAGTGTCGAAAAATGAACTTAATACAAAACTGATAGATTGTTGGTCAGAATAAAATAAAAAAATATTACAATTCTTTCGCATTGACAATTTTGTCATAAATGACTACACTTAAATGCAGTCAAAATTGAACATTTTCCCCATTAGAACCCCCTAAATTTGAAACTAAGTTCACACAAGTTGATTCCATTTTAAAGTGACGCTGCGACACTTCCCAAGGTGATAAACAAGATGACAGCGGATATAAATGCTTTAAAATCGATAACAAATTCCACTTTTGTTTGAATTTTCATCTAGTTTTGCAAGTTAGAAGTAAATCGAGCATAAAATTACCTCAAAAAAGTAATTTTGATAATATTTTTGTTTCAATGTAACAATTAAATACCAAATTAACAAGTGAAAATCTAGTTGGAGTTAGAAACATTTTTTGTTTTAAAAGGATTATTTTGAATTTTTTGCTCAAAAAAATGGGATAAAGATTAAATGTGAAAATTTTCAGCAATTTACATGCTCTACATCCCGAGCTACGGCCCCTCGGACTGCCTTATACATTGCTTAGTAGATTGAATGTTGTCTAATTCTAATTCGATTGTCTTTAACCATACAAGGTGATAAAAAGTGTTGAAGTCTCAAATTGGTTAACGGCTAGACGGCGTTCCCCGTTTTACCCCCCCCCCCCATAATTATATTGGGCGAAGAGGGCGCTGGACAAGGGATAAGCAAGAAAGACGCCCGTTTTGGTACTTGTCAGTGCTTAAAAAACAAGTTTTGTGAGAAAATGAATCCAAGAAGTTTTTTGACCTTATTGTTAGAGTTAGTTCAGTACCGGATTCTAGCAATTCTAGCAATTTCCTACTTCATAAAGACCTGAGAAATAAAAAAATCAAGCATTTTTCTCAAAACTATGACTATGTAGGTTTCAATGACTGCTAAGAAACCTGAAAATTTAGAAATATCTAAAGAAATTTTTAAGGACTAAGCAATCAGATTTACAGCAAAATGAAAGAGACATCTGGGTGCTGCCATAGGGAGTGATGTTTTTGAAAGAAGCATGCATCAGAGAAGGTGAAAATCTGGTTTAGAGAACTAGAGAAGCTATGTGAATATGCCAAGACACAACCACATGCGGCTTACTCTCCTTTTTGCCATGGAGAGATCCTACTTTATGAGAACAATTCCTGGAATGACCGAAAATATCAAGCCCCTTGACGACATGACCAAACAAATATTCACCCCCAGCTTACTGGACTCAATGGTTAATGACCAAGAACGACAAATATTCTCTCTTCTATTAAAAAAAGGTGGACTAAGAATTCCCATCTCGTCCGAATCATGTGATATCTAACTTTCCCACTCAAAGTCAATATCAGCACGACTTAAATCTGTACAGAGGCTGTCAAACAATGTCATTCTAACCTCCGCCCGTTCTGCATGAACGAATCTCGTCTTTAAACAGTTCGCAGACCTCTAGATCGGCGAGTTGGATTTGGACTTGGACTTGTGCAGAGCTTGTTAGACTAAAGGTTAGTGTTAGAATATCTATCAATAGTAGTTTATATACTTGTGTCAGTTTCTGTTTCTCATCCCCCTCCACCCCGAATAGTGATGTGGGTAGCCTCAAGCGCACGGGTCACCCACAACATCAATCTACGGCTTCTCCTTGAACAAGAGCGAATTCAGGTATGCTGTAAGACTGCGATATGGAAAGACACTAAGGGGTCTACCATCCCAAGTTTTCTCTGTTGGTGTGATGGGAAAAGAATGGTCTATGTTTCATAAACATAATGCAGACAAGATTTCGAGGAAAATTGGAAATTTGAAATCACTCATGGAATATAATATGTACCTCTTCTTCTTTGTTCAACTTCGAGCACAGTTACAAACACCACGCATCAATACTTCCAAACATCGAAGGAACCTGTATACAATACATAAATACCATCATTTTGAATGCCAGTAAAACGTTCGTTTAGACTTGAGCTGAACATATGATATACGTTATGCGATGACCTACGCATGCACATCGAAGGAAAATTCAAAAGTTCTCAAAATACTTAAAAAATCAAGCTCGATAGGAACGAGGATAGGGAAACATGCTTTACCGGCGAAATTGTCAAAAAAAAATATAGGACTTTATTGCATTTTAATTTCGCGGTCAAAGCTCAAATGCGCATTTCGTGGCATTTTAATTTCGCGGTATCCAAGAAAGAAAGTGTATTTTGTATGAAAATTTCGCATCGTGAAAATTTTGCGGTTTCGCGGTCGAGTTTAAAAATGCGCGAAATTAAAATGCAGCGAAACTTTCAGCCAAAAAAAGTATGATCAAAAGTTTGGTACAATTGCAAAGATATTCAAAAGCCAGACATCCTGAAAATATCGAATCAAAATGGAATGGGGAAGGTTTTAATACTCCTTTGACGGAAAGTAGAAAGTTGTGACAACACAAAATTTAAAATCTGAAAAAATATTTCATTTTTATGATGTAAAAAAAAATTAAGAATAAAAATATGTTTTATAAATTGATAATCAACTGAAAATGAAAAAGGTAGGTGTAGGAATAATCGTGTCAGTTCTTTGTGTCTTTATGAAGGACTCCCATTGTTCGCTGGTTGCCATGCCAATGAATTACTTATCTTGGAAATTGGCTTTTCGTTTTTCGACAAACGCAGTCATGCCTTCTTTTCGATCCTCCTGTAAAAAGATAATAAAGTTTTAGCAAAAATATAACTAAAAGAAAGAGTTATAGTTTTCAATGCTGACGGGCTGCTGACTCGATATCTGGCCTATCGGAAGAAGAAGCTAAAGTTTGATCAATCACTATATTCGACGGGAAGAAATTTTCACGAGAAAAATTGAATTCTCAAAAAGTTCATTCGCCGAAAATTTATATTTTCACAAATGTTTTAAAAGGTTTGAATCTCTAAAGTTCATCAACTTTAATAAATTACGTCACGACCAACGTCTGCCTCGTTTTGAATTGGGCGCTGTGGTAACCGAATCCCAAGAGAGCTTATCAAAACTTGACTCCATTGATAGATTTATCATTCTGAGTCTCATGAGACATAATCACCTTGGTAATTGTATGAAAGCGAGGCAGTTGGTCGTGGCGTAATTTATGAAAAGGCCTATTGTCTTTTTATTTCGAAACCCGTGTCATCGAAGCTTTTAAGTATGAAAAAGAACCAAGGCTTAACGGCTTTAGAACGAAAAATTGTGAAAGTCTTCGTTCTAGAACAAAGGAGATGTTATATCTACCTTGCTACCCGTACCATCCTGTAGAGAAAAAGAACTGTTCGTTGTCGTGATTTCTCTCGGATCACTATTTTGGAACCCGTGTCTTGCTTGTTAATCCGACATTTCATAGAAATAAAAAAGGTTGAAACTTACGGTAGCGAAAGAAGCGTGGAAAAGACGTTTCTCGAAATGACACGCATCGTCCAAAGACATGTTGTATCCTGTAATTGCGGGTGGAAAGAATGAAAATATTAAATATAAATGTCCATTTATTATCAAAATATCGATGATCGAGAGTTTTAGGGGGATGTTATTGAAGAAATCAACAAGTTCATACAAAACACATAAATATCATAAGTGGCCCGTTTTAATAGTAATGTTGACCTCTTAGCTTTCTTCTTATTGGTTACAAGGTTTTTTATGCCCCTAATACATATTTCTCATAAGATAATCGATGGCCTCGTTGATACAGTTAATAGATATAAGAAAGGTCTAAGAAGGAACAGGTGGTGTCAAAAAGATGGAACCCTTTGTTCGCGAGTGAGCAAGTTAGATAAAGAGAGGAATCTAACTCATGGGTAGGAAACATAAGGGACAGTCCGAGGTAGAGGGTAGTCGAGATAGAGATATGGTACTGCTCAAGATTTTATGTAGGTCCCCCCTAAAAATTGCCATTCGTAGGTACCCCCTGTGAATAAAAGAATGTGTAAAACATTAGAAAAAATAATAAAAACAAAATACAGAAATGTTGGAAGTAGGAAAAAAGAAACAAAGAAAAAAATTATTTTGCTAAATTTATTTTTGCTTTTGCTTGATGGATTGTGATTTGTCTTTACTACTGAAGTTATCTTCAGCCCCCAGAAAATAGGTACCCCTAAAATAGGTACCCCTAAAATTTTGTCAAATTCCAGCCCCCAGCATTATTGAGGAAAACTTTGGTTGTAGCCCCTCCCTGTGGCCAGGGGGGGGGTGATGCTATGTTTCAGAGAGAGTCTACTTTATCTCGAGAAGGCTGTCAAAAAAATAGAAACCTTTGTTGATAGATTCTTTGCAGATTTGTGAGATCAATTTGGATTGTGATGCAATTTTGGAAGCTTTTTTAATCACTTCATCTATCAGTTCATCCGTTGGAAAAACATTGGCAACCAAACCTATACACAGAGAGAAAGGTAAAATGACAACCTCTTTTTCCCAGAGATTCATTTCCAGTAAATTTTCTTTCGAAATATGTATAAACAATACACAAGATTATCTATGTGTCTAAATCTCACAAAGGTTAATACGAAAAGACTGACTTAGTAGGTAAAGGGGTTTGAAGTCAACAGAACGATAGAAATTCCTCCAACCCAATATCAGCAAAAAAGTTAACCCCTCCCCCCCTAAATCCTGTGGGTGGGGGGTTACCACTCTGGCACTCTGGTCGTAGTTTAGGTATATACTGTTTCATTCTCTTTGGTTTTTGGCCATCAAAAATCAAACAGAAAGCATCAGTTTATACCTAAACCACTGTTGCCGGCTGACTCAAGTACAAGTTTGTTATTTTAGATTCTATTAATGTTCTAACCGAATTGAAGTGCTTCTTCTGCAGTGATTTGATCTCCTGTTAAACACATTTCCATTGCTTTAGATTTGCCAACAGCTCTTGGTAAGCGTTGCGTACCTCCTGCTCCTGGTATTGTTCCTATGGAAACCAAAACAAAACATGACATATATTAAAATGTTAAAATTAATGTCAAACTTCAAGAATACATTCAAAACACTGCAGCCAATGGTCAGTGATTTGAGCCCTAATTTTTATCTTTAGGGCTTAGTTTAGGGGGAGTATACGACCAAAAAATTATTGTTCCCATGACAAAGCATAACATAAAATGTAAAGAAATTAAGTTCAAGAATACACTTGAAAACAACACAATGATAGTCAGTGAATCGAGCCTAAAAATTTGCCTTTAGGGCTTAATCTTGGGAGTATACGACCAACAAATGAGTGTTTTCATGCTGAGAGGGTTTGCAAATTTTAAAGAAGAATTGAAAAAAATTGGAGCTGAACTCACTTCACCTTCATCCCACTAAATAAGTAGAATATTAATTCAGTAAGAAAACCAGGTAATAAACATAACATACCGAGCAGAATTTCAGGCTGTCCAAAGCGAGCTTTTTCTCCGGCATAAATAATATCACACATCATCGCAACTTCACAACCACCACCCAAAGCATAACCGTTGACTGCGGCAATTGTTGGCTTAGTGCACTTTGTAATGACATTCCAATGATTCAAGAAACCTCCACCCAACACGTCAGCGAATTCATTATTCTGCATCTCTTTGATGTCAGCTCCTATGATAAAAATCATATAGATAATGTAGAATTTTTGTTTCTTATTACATATAATTAATATCTTCAATCTTGCTTGTCATTGTCATGTTTCCAAGATTCATTTTAAATATGTGACATTATCTTCGGCCAAAAAAGTGAGAATAATAACCAAGGCATGACACTTAGATAATTTAAGTCAATTGCTAAAAAATTGTCAATAAAAGTTAAAATCCTATGTAGAATCCAGGACAGTATCACTTGTTTATACTTTTTGTTTCTTTCGTATCATCCTGGTTTCTCCATACTGACCGTTGTTTGTGATAATCTTTTTGCAACAGACTCTAGTGTTGAAAATAATACAAAACATTTATGAATTATAATACGGACCTGCTGCAAAAGCTTTTTCAGTTCCAGTCAAGATAATACATCCGATATTTGAATCCTTTTCTAAGTCATTTAACGCATCTTCCAAGTCGACAAAAAGAGCATTGCAAAGTGCATTTAATGCTTTGGGTCGGTTCAATCGGATCAAGCCAATGTTGTTCTTTTCACCTGCTGTCTCCACCAAAATGTTTTCGTAGGTCTTGCCTAAGATGGAGGGAAAAACTCTGGAAAACTTGTCTTTATATTTGATTAAAAATTACATATACTTAAATAGAGGGCATGTCAAAGTGCATTGTTAGTGAAAATTAAGATCTTAATCTACTCTATACTGTTTTGTTATCTTGCATTTACCAACATAACTTAATAAATAGTACTGATATTTACCTTTCCTTTTCTGAGGTTTGTGCATGCATGATTACTTTTCTCTAATGTGCTGACTTGACACACTCCTCAATTTGACTTTGGTTGCTTTTTAAAAAACGGTCTGTTGGCCAGTATTAAACGCCTAATACCTTCCAAAAAAATCCCCAGAATCGAGCATTAAAAAACGTATGTCTTGGGGATTTATCTTTTTTACTGTTATTGGGTTGGAGGAATTTCTGTTGTTCTCAAAGAAAGCCTAAAACACCTAGACTGCTGTAGGAAAACCGCAATAATTCAAATTTCAGACCAGTGATATTTACCCATCACTCAAAGAATTAATTCAATCAATTTCAGACTTGCCTGAATAGTAGTTTATTGAAGTCACGCAAACAGAAAAAATTACAAATGACTACTGGTGTACCGATCATATGGCAGACTGACTTTTTATCTTAAACACTTACCTTTTTTAGTTAAAAAATGCTTCGGATTTTATTGAAATTGTATTGCTTGGGCACACTAAATGATTTTTGGCAGATGTGCGCTATGTCTAGATTTTTCTCTGTATGCGCATGTTAGCTATTGTACATGATTTTTTCCTGAGTGTGCGCAAGATGATCTTTTAACTATTTTTGCCTGTGATGTGAGTTCAAATTTCCAACTATTCTATTTTTACTTCCGATTGACTCATATATTTCATAACAAAAAAATGATACAAACATAACTTATTTGTGATATCGGCCATATAATTGATGGTCACTTTAGTGAGTGACCCCTCCACACCTAACCAAGACGATATAAATTGAACATAATTGAAATATTGATATGCAATCAAAATTTACGAAAAATTCTTAATTGATTTCAATTACTTTTGTGAATGCCAAATGGCCCATTTGACCACATTTTGCGATAGGTAACTTTTGCGAATGACCCATTTGACTAGATTTCACAATAATTTTTTCTTGAAAAATACTACTCAAAAATCTTTTTTCCATTAAATTAGAAAAATCTTTTATGCCTCTCCGTATTTACAATTATACTGTTACAATATTTGAAGGAAATTTCAAAATTTAAATTTAATTTTAAATGCCTCAGAAATACACACATTTCTTTCTTTGTTGGACTTGGAAATTTTAAATTTTGGAGGAAATGCATAGCTGTCAACTCTCCCGCATTGCGCGGGAGACTGAAAAATCCCAGTCGACGTGTAATTTAAAAACTAATTGTTTTACCATTTATACTTGTTTAAAATAAAGTATTCTTTTAAAATTCATTCAATTTGTAACTTGAATTTA
>JAUJPO010016680.1:0-19705 GCA_032270745.1 Tiaropsis multicirrata | reverse complement strand
TCATTACTTTCTTTTGTTAAACACGGCAAAATTGAGCGTCATTTGATCATAAAAAAATCGCTAGTTTCCCTAACTGTATGAGATTGCGCCTAAAGCTCTTGTCGCAAAACTGAAAATTTCCCGTAAAGAGATGTGTACCAGACCTTCCAAATAATATTTTCCGATATAAGGTTTGATTAGGAAGAGGTCCAAGCAAGCAAGCAAGCGTCAGAGGTTTTGACACTGCAAGATAAAATCAAGACTTTCTCAATAAGTTTAATCGATAGGCAATCGATAAGTAATCGATGGTTTGGATAGGTATCTATTTTTTTTATCGATAATAAGTAAGTATTGATTAATCATATTTTATCAATATGTATTGATTAAATGTTGTGTTGTGTATGTGGTATGTGTTCAGTATGTGTTGTCCCGTATTGAATTCTCCTTTCAATGTCTTTTATAGATTTCGGAAGGGGAACGCATTACAAGATTTCTGTATGTTTCAACTTGTTTCTGTGCATCACACTAAAAGTTAAAGTACATGGAGCTTTTTAAGGGTTTTGAAAAAACACTAACCTATATACCTAGTAATGAGTCTCAACGATTATTTTATTGCTCATTTTCTTTTTAATCAAATTACTAGTTAGGTCTAGGGAAATTTTCATGTCTCGCTAGATTTGTGTCTGCCTGGCTGGTCTTCTGATGATTACAATTGAAAAAAAAGAAGTTACTATTTCATTTTATTTTCATTTTAGAGAAAATAAAAAGTAAAGAAATGGAAATTTATACTCAATTTATATATCAGCCAAAACAACAAGAGAGAGGAGCGTTGCTTGCTACATTGTCAGACTTGGGTAGAGTAGTGGTTTTGTCAGTAAGTCTCTCAATTTGTACATTTAATGATGTATTTTATTCCTAAGAGGCTGTTTACAATAGCTTTTAAACTGTAAAACTGGTCTCTTAGCCAATTTAGGGGGGTCAATTTTCAAAATATTTTTGGCCCGTCAGGCCCAACCATGGTGGGCCCTCTTTAGCTACTATATGTCGCAGCTTAGTTTTTGCTTGGTATTCTAAAAATCCTACATACGCCCCTGCTGGTTAATCAGACAGCTCGCTTATCGAACTAATCACACTTTGTCAAATCGAACAACAACAGTTTGATTAGACAAAGTAATTCAACTTTACATTTCAACGGAAAATTGTGAGAGTTCGATTAGGTTCAATAAGTCCTACAAAGGTTTCGATAATACACCAGTCATGTCAACTTCATAAAAAATAAGATTCAATTTTATTTGACCATGTCATCACTCCATGAAGGAGGAACTTCAACTGATTTCTGATCTAGCATTATTTGTCCTTCTTTTACTGTTTTATACTAGCCTAGTCTGTACTATATACAGTTGGGGAAAAAAAAAATTCATGACTGGATAGGTATCTTATAGGTACTTATTAGGTATACAACTTTTTAAATTAGGTTTAAAAACTCCCAATCAGATCATTACTTAACTTTTCAATGATTAAAGGGTAAGTTGACATGACTGGAAACCTGTTGCATGAAGTTGTCATTATTTTTATTTTCTCAAAAAAGTCTTTATTTTGTCTTTATTTTGTCTTTTCCAGTTTCAAGCTCAAAATTTTCAACTTTATAAATTCAAAACAAACCGCCTCTGCTTGGGTTGTTTTTTAAAAGTAACAAACAACCTGATTTTACCTAGCCCGGCCCTCTGGCTTTCGAAACAGTGTGTATATTTGAATAGATCCTTTACAGAGATAATTTAGCTGTTGCGAAATATTAAAGAATTATCTCTTTTATATTCTACATTTCTTTAATGGTAAAATAATGCGTAATGACTGATCGGACTCAAATTGGAGCTAAAATTGTGAGAGTTAGATTACAGTCCGATTTACCTCTAATCGACGAACAAAGTTTGATTATAAACTTTGACAAAGTTCAATTGAAAAATTGGTACTCATTTTGGAGCGTTAGTATTATAAATATTTTTCTAAATTCTCAACCATCTTTAATAAAAATTGTTCATACACCATGACTCTCACTTCGCAGAGTTTTTTATAATGCAGGTTTTTTTAATTGTGTTTTCAATACATAAAAATTGACATATTTTTTATCTAGTTGCAGTTGACTCGACTGACAGTCTGTTACAGGAGAGCACTAATAATTTTTTTAAAGAAATGATAAAAATGTAAATATTAATATGAAAATATAGAATACCGTAGATGGCCCATCTCCGTCCCCCTCTCCCTAATTCCCTCATTCCCTCACCCCTTTTTATTTGGCAGAAAATAGTAATTGAATCTCTTTGACAATTAAATATACAAGTTTGACCTTATATCTTTCCACCTCTATTATAAAAAAACAATCAACAAATTTATATTTATATTCAGAACAGAAAATACAAGATTTTTTACTTTTCTTAGATATTTCTTAGATGCATCAGGTTATTATTAAAAACCTATTCTCGCAAAGGAAAGATCCTTTTTTAAATAGGGGTGTCAGAATAAGAGAGGGGTGACAGAGATAGGGCTATCTACGGTAGGTTAGTTAATACAAGAAATTTCAAACCTTTGTGAGATGTCGACATTGAGGACAAGATATTGATTTACCATTTTGTATCAATTTCTCAATGCAAGATTCACAGAATGTGTGCATACAACCCAGAAGCTTTGGTTTCTTGTACTGATCTAAACAAACAGAACATTCTAGTTCTTGACGAACTTTATCATGTTCCATCTTTTAGAAAATTCAAAAAGGAGTACCTACAAGGCTAAAGTATAATCAAAAGTGGATACTGGACCTGGTAGTAACAACACGGCTAATTTTGTTGCGTAAAAACCCGTGACAGCTTTTTTCCCGGAATTATCTACAAATCTGAGGATGCTTCGGAGTCAGGTGATTGAGAAACTCTTTGTTTTGGATAGTAATGAATTTGAACCATCCTTTTAAACTTGCAGTGCATTGTAGGTAATTTTGTCGTTCTAAAATCGGTTCTTGTTTTAACCAATCATAATAACGTTGTTGTGGCGACTGCTAACTTTTATACATTTTGTTCCATAAAAACAAAACATACTGGTTTCAATGGTTCATAGTAGAAATCATTCGAGGAGATAACGTCGCTGAAACCTTGAAACCACAACAAACTTTGCAAGGTGAGAAATCTTATGTTGTAAATTCTTATACTTTTTAGTTTTCATATAAATAAACTCTAGGCATTTATCCTGTGAAAGGAGAGAGAAATAGTGGAACTTAATCAAATTTTCCATTTCAACAGAAAATTGCAAGAGTTCGGTTAGGTGATAAGTCTGACAAAGGTTCGATTAGACTGATGGAATTGAATCTTATGTTTACCTTAAGCCACCCACATGTCAATAACGCGTGATGAAACTCAAATACACCTTTCCCGTAATTCTGGTCTTCCAGATTTTTTCCGCAGTCTTTGCACTCCAACGCTTTTTAAAAGGGAGGTAAACAATTTTGCTTGCGTTTCCTTAGGGAAGAGTGGTTCTTGGCCTTTTTCTTAACGTCTATTGCATAGAATTTTTGCAAACTTCAGTATGTTTTTACAATTTATGATACAAAAATACCCTCAAAATTTATTTTGCAACGAACGGGGGCATCAAAAGATTTAAGACAAAATATCACCTTCCCTAAGCAAACTCAGGCAAAAACGCCTTTGTTTACCTCCACTTTATTTTTCATACAACGGTGGAGCACATGTGTTTTCCGGCAAAATTTGAATTACAGGAAAGGTGTATTGGAGAAAAAATTGTAAGAGTTCCATTAAGTGATCGATAAGTAATCATCAATTCAATTGGGTCGGACTACTTGGTTTGGTTTGGGCTCTTTCTTCATCCAAAACTAAACATTTCATTTCTTTAAAATTTTAGATGTCTGAACGTAAAGCTATTGTTAAAAATGCTGACATGTCAGAAGAGATGCAACAAGATGCCATCGAATGTACAACACAAGCAATGGAGAAATTCAATATCGAAAAAGACATAGCTGCATTCATTAAGAAAGAATTTGACAAAAAATACAACCCAACCTGGCATTGTATAGTTGGCAGAAACTTTGGCTCCTATGTCACTCATGAAACAAAACATTTTATCTACTTTTACATGGGACAAGTTGCTATTCTATTGTTCAAGTCTGGATAGAATCTCAACATAGGTCAAACATGTTTGTGATATTTTGTAGCTGTCATCATTCTGTTTTTTATGATTAAATCTGAAAAATACTTGACTGCATCTTCAACAATTGTTTTGAATCACCATTTTTATGTCCTGGAATTACTTTTTTCGGACGTAAATTGTAAATATTTATCTTACCAAAATGCTAGATATTGAACAATATTTAACAAAAGAGTTTGAATCATCATTCTGTAAATACAAACATGATTTTTTTAATCAGTTGTTTTTAATGGTATAATTTCTCAACCTATCCCTTTCAATATGATTGTGGTTTGCTCGTTCATGAGACAAGTTATCCTGCAACCTTTAACACTTTAAAGAATAAAAGATAATTCGAAATTAGTGCTTTGAAGAGATACAAAATTAATTTTAACAAATTACCTATACTCCCTCACATTTTGGCTGGAGCTTTAGGGGGTGCCTACTTTTTCAACTTGTTACCCAATAGTCTGGCAGATTTAAAATTTGACCCAGAAAAAAATTCGTGTTAGATTTTTTGGCATCGATAGAACCCAAATATCGAAAAAGGATTTGACTATCTGTTGGCCCTTAGAAAATTTTTATTCTGTTTGTCTTCTCCTGGAAATTTTGATCTGTTGGTCAGTAATGACGTTATCTCCTAGAAATATTGATCTGTTGGCCAACAATTACGTCATCTCCTAGAAATCGGCCAACAGATAGTTTGAAGAAAACTTGCTCCCCTAGAAAAAAGGATTTGTTGGCCATTTTTAGAAAAAAACTGTCTCCTAGAAAATACCAACAGACATTTCGTAAAAATGGCTCGCCGGCTGCTTCTGAAATATGATGTAGAATAACATATCCAGAGCCTCGCTGAGGCTCTTGGGGAAGATCTTTTATAAGAAAAGATTACCATTTCCAGGCAAAAAAGCCCAAGGAGCTCAAAAATATTTAAATTTCAAACTCAGTTCTTCCAAAAACCACTTATTCCAAAAGTATATAGAAGACTTTGTCGATTTCTGTAATGAAAATAAGTTATTAGTTGTTAAAATTGGGCTTTTGGGCTCATTTTGGTCATTAATCGTCACTTCGAGGTTCAATAATTTCGGTTCAGTACAATTCGGCTATACACGCTTAAAAGTCTTGTACTTTTTTTAGAGCTTTCGAATGGTGGTTTTTGGTAAAAATGAGTTTGAAATTTTAATATTTTTAAGCCCTTTGGACTATTGCCTGGGAAGGGTAAACTTTTGCTTATAGAATTTTTTCCCCAAGAGCCTCAGCGTGACGCTCTGGATACGTTATTCTACATCATATTTGGGTTCTATTGATGCCAAGAAACAAACCTAACGCGGATTTTTTCCCCGGTTTGAATAAATAAATTTATAAATCTGCCAGACTATAAGTAAATTTTCCTTTTCAAAGTATTTGTATAGCTCTTATACTGTAGCCATACACATTCCTGTCTCTGTGACCCAGTCCATGTCAACGTAAGGAACATGCCTCCCCTCCTTCCTTTCCAAGGGTAGACGCAACACGAATATTCTCACAATTAAAAAAATCAACCCATAAAATTGGTCTTTTTAGGGCAAAATAGGGCTTTTTGTCGACAAAAAATCTCCTCGACCGCGAAATTAAATGCCGCGAAAATTCCTTCCCTTAAGGTAACCAACTACCTCTAGAAGGCACTTGCTCCCAAGAGAGCTCTATTAACTAGACATAACTTACACTAAATGCCACCTTCTTTGACTCTCATATAAAGAATGAGAATAATAGAAAATGCTATAATTCAAAATAATATCTGTATATCTTTTATCAAAATTGTATTTCAAAACCACTCAACATTAGTATTATTTATTGGCCAACATTTCCACTAAAATTGCATGTTGGCCGCTTTGCGGTAGGCGCAACCAACATGTTGACCATTATTTAATGAATGGACATCTCAGAAAAATCCGGCCAACAAATCGGTTGAAAATGTTGGCCGGTTCGCGCCTACTTTAAGTACCATCAAACCTTACAACATTAACTGTGTGTTTTTTACATCTTTCACATCCATAAACGACAGATTTTAAAATTTATGGTATTCAATACACCTTTCCCGAGATGTTGCTATTTTTTAATATCAAAATTTATATATTTATGATTGTACTAAAGAGAGGAATCAATCCTGAAATTTTGAGCTCAAAATTTCTTTTCTATCACTGTATATGGCCATGTTTGTTCACGGTCAAATCTCTCCTAAAAATCGAAACATACAGCCCGGCCTCGTTTTCATTTAATTCTATTGTTTAAAAATAAAATTTAAATCAAATTAACTCTAAAACCGGAAGAGCTTTTTAGTTAATTCTTTTTTTATGTGTTTTGTATTTTTTTACAAATTTTTATTATACCAAAACGAAACACTCAAACATTGTAACAAAAAAGTCGGAAGTTTAAGAAAACATCTCGGGAAAGGTGTATTGAGATTGCTCGTTCCCCTTCCCCAGTTCACGTTCAATCAAATTCCAAGTAATGTTTCAAATTGAAAGCGTTCATTTGTTTCGATTTTTAAAAGTTTGAATTCATGAAGGTTTTGCCTATACGTTCTTCTTATTTGTTCTGTGCATTTGCAAAAATTAACATTAACGTTGATTAAGCCAAAGTCAGAGAGAGTCTGGAAATGAGATTTTGTTCTTAGTTTTCAGATTCTTTTATAGGTGGGAGGCACGACCCCTTACTTTTTTCGCAAGCAATAGTCTGGGTGCACACTAGTCCTGGAGAGTAAGAAAATTGCAACAATGACCTGGAATTTTAAAAAATGAATTGACTGTAACTTTATTTTGAAATATGGCATTTTTAGCCAATCTGAACGGGTGAAATCTTAAAATTCTCTTGTCATGACCTAACCATGGTGGGTCCCCCACTTGTTTGTTTTGACAAAAATAGGAAACATTACGTGAAAAGTTTTGGATCACATTCTATTCTGAAATATTGGGAACTTTCTTTCAAACGACCTGTAAAAATTTGAAAAACTTCTTGAAAGTCCTAGTCGATTGGACTTGGTTTTCTGAGTGACCACCCTGAATAGTTCTTTGAAAACTGTGAGATATTTTTATTTTAAAAACGGTACTTTAAAATGGTAATTTTAGCCCTGATAATACCAATTTCTTCTCCGTTGTCCAACGATGGTGGGTAACGTGTAATGAATTTTAATTCCTTGGTTTTAAGTTCAACTCGTCTAATTCATGTACTGCTGTTACTTACGTTATAGCATTGGACTTTGTTATAAAAAGTATTTCAACTGTTGGGGAAAATTGAAAGAAATATACTTAAAGTTTAGCCAACCTGTAGTACTGGGACCCGAACCTTATCAAAAAATGGGTGAGAGTAAGTACCTAAATCTTAGGGGGTGGGGGGGGGGGTAAATTTGTTGGTCTTGACCTTTTTCTTTGTTTTTTTTAACCGATAAACATCAAGATTCGTTCAAAAATTAAATATCCCCAAATGAGTATGATTTATAAGTATATATTTAAAATTGTTTAAAATTCAGATTACATATGATTTAATAAATATACAATAAAATTAAAGCCATAACTATTTTGAACCAACATTTACGGATTGATGTCTAGATAATCTAAAACAGAGAAAAATGAAATATTTCAGGCCCAAATTATGACTCCATAACTTAAAATATTTTCTGAAAGCAGGTTAATCTGTGAAGACCACCACAAAATCTCGATTAGAGGTAAATTGCTAATACTATTCTTTTTAAGTTTCAAGGCTAACCTAATCAATAGGTTATAAATCAGTTTTTAAACTTTTCCGTATCGCATCGAGGCCTTTTGTGTCGAACTGAATGCGCACTCAGGCGCCAAAAATGAAGATTTCAAGTTGAAATAGAGAAGTGCATAGCCCATGTCCGATCATAGTACTATAGTCGGATAGTACCAGTACCTCCCCCGACATTAACAATTCCGACATCTTTTTAAAATTCCTTTCTTTCTTTGATTGTTTGAATAATTAGGTTCTTACCTATTTGGACTTTCTTGTGCTTCGGCGCGGTTTCGAAGAAGTTGCTTTTGGAGTATTTTTCTGTAAGAAAATTGTAGGAGTATTTCAAATGAAAGAGAGGGCCAATTTTACTCTGATTGCAGCCCCTGTAGCTCATATAAACATAAGAAAGTTAAAGGGTCTTAAAATGCCGTGATTTACAAACGTTTTATGATAAGGTATCATTGAAAATGTGTTTAAGAGGAGAAATTTTAGCGATATTTTAACACGAAATCAAATCTTGCAGATTACGGAAAAATCAGTTTGCGAAATTCATCACTTTGAAGCACAGAATTAAATTTGGTAATTTAGTTTATCTCTTATGATCTCAAACTCGACTTAAAATCTCTGCTTATGAATGAATGTAGTATTCATAGGTGTGGGAAGTTGCTTTGAATAATTAATATCGAACCTTTGGTGCTGGTTTCTTGACTGCTTTCGATATTTTTCCTGGAACCAATAAAAAACCAATATTAGTTAACTCTATTATTAGAAGAATTTATTATTTTTGCGACCACGAAATTTATGTATATGATAAAGTTATGATGTTGCCATGCTAATAAATAACCCCTCAAACCCAGGACCATTGCTTGGTTCTCATTTTTTCATGGTAAAATAGCACTGCGTTCTTTTAAGTAAAACTTTAATATATCTAGTGCATGGTTAATTACTCTCTGGTCTCTAATATTATACAATAGACGGGGTGGGGGTGTGGAATAGCCAGGGGATGTTGGATAAATGTCAATAAAACTTAACTTCCTGGGGGTTGAAAAAGATAAATGAAAAACTTATTTGAAGTCCTTAAATTAAAGTATAATGTGTATCGAGAAACAATAACTATAAGAAAATATCAACCCAAAATCATCAGAAAACAAATGTAATAACAACAAGCAACAAATACATTAAATTTGGCGAATATTGGTTTGAAAGAATTATTTGGAAAAAAATCGAAAAATTAATTAGCGGGTCTACAGTATTAGAGACTGGAGAGAATACCAATAAATAAGGTTCTACAACACTATACTAGGTAATTATTGCATTTTCGCGGTTTAGGGGCAAATTCATCAAATAAATATACTAACCAGCTGGCTTAGACTTGGCAACTTTTGCTACTTTCTTTTTGTTAGCTGCTGTTGTTGGAGTTTTCTTTTGAGTTCGTTTGGCCATGGTGATATATGTCAAATAAATTTGGACACAAAAATACAAACTTCAAAAACAACTATCAAACTTCACCTCTCAACGATTGAGTGCGAAAATCGAAAATAATCAGCACAACAACAAACCCTTGTACTATATACTACAAAATATGAAAATAAAATCCATAATGTATACTATCAATTGATAATAAGGACCACACTATGGCTCTATTATCAAGATATAACATATGTAACATACTATGGACGTTGCATGGACCATAGAAAGCTCTATTCTATAATCAATCTTTGTACAATAGCATTAAAGTTCGTGAATGAACGCTAGCTATATTGTTAGAGCTGCAGATTGATCTCCCAGCAAGCATGTAATTGATTGTTTTTTATAAGAAAACTGTCAAAATTTGAATAATATGGTCTAAAAAGGCTATTTTACCAATGCATTCCACTCATCGCATTTTACTCATAATGACTTGATTTTACGAAAAAATTATGTTATTTTTTGTAGCTGAGGACCCCAAACTTTACTGACACTAAAAAAAACTTTCATGCTGGCCAACAAATGACCGTTAAAAAAAATCAGATTTTGAAAGGAAATCCTTATAAAATATTTGTGGTGATGAATGGTTTTTAACTGTGATTTAGAGGTTAAGTAGTCATTATTCGTATGCATTCATTATAAGTCAAAGTTTATATATGATATGAAGATAATCTTCCTTCTCTATTGTGTTAGACCTTTTTTTCCATAACTAATAGTTATGTCAAAGTTCTTATAAAAAATGTTTTGTATTTAAATCTTTTCCCAATGGGAAAATCAATAATTTAAACCCCTTCTTATAATGAAAGCTATCATGGTTTAAATAATTTACAACCTACAAATTTTGCACATTCATTTTCCAAATTGCTAGGTTTTAAATGAATTCCAATTGTGAATCTTTTTTATCCTAAAGTTGAATTTTTGGCTGGTTCAAAAAAGGTGTCTTAGTATTCACAGAAAATAACTAAAAATTCTCTCAACATAAGCTCAAAAGTCTTTAGTTCCTATAAAAAGATATTTTCCCAATTGTTCATAAAATTCAATTTTTTTACAAAAACATCAACAGACAAATCAAAACTCAAAAATCTCACAAAATATATAACAATACAAAGTTGAAAGAATAGTTTGTATTTTTACACTACTTGAAAAACTTGAAAATAAATGAAGTTTGTCCCTATATAATAAACCCTGTATAATATTATATTTTTCTACTACGATTTCACAAACAAAGTTTTAGAACCTAAATATTGATTCTTGAAACGTTGAAAAAAAGATGTTGAATCAATGATAACAACAAAAGTTTGTAGTTCCCATGGAAACAAAACACTCTATTCTATTTTCTGAAAAGGTGGTTTTACAGAATAACAGTCTTTTGTCTATAGCTCGAGACCACTTTTTTAAGGCATTTAAACCCGATGCCTTTAGAAAGAGTACAAAAAGCTGAATTATTGTGTATCTCGACTAGCTTGTTGAAGTTTCTCACCAACCCCCCCCCCCCCCTCCCGCTAAAATCCTCAACTTCACCCTGATGGTAAAACTGCTGACCGTTCAGGCACAACATATCATTAATTCAATGTTGTTTCGACGCTCAAATAACATTTTGCCGTTGAAACGACCTTTTTTGACGTTAAAACGTTCCGTGCCTGCTGTGTTGTTAGACTTAAATGCGAACCATCTATCATTCACTCATTTGTATGATACGTATTCATAATAAATTCTTCTTTTTCAACTTGTTGCAGTTTAAATCCTTCACTGGTTAAACATCTGCATGTCAAACAGCTCCACAAATATCCGTAGTCAAACAGTAACTCTTTTGATGGTTTTTCTTCTTCAAGTGTTTCTTCGCTAACACAACACCCTATAAAAATGAATAAACATTGTGTTCCCTGATGCTCTTGGAGAAGTTACCAGGGATAGAAAGTATAGATGATTTTGCTTGACAGGAGACAATAAGGCTCGATTTCCATGGCTATTCACTAGACGATGGTATCGTCCATAAGAAATCCAATCGCGGGAAAATTATATAACTGAGTAATACTGCCAGATAAGGCTGCTGAAGGAAATATTTGCGCGGCGGTAGGGAGAGGAATATAAGACCTCACTCTACCCCTGTTATATCGCCCGCGCGGAAACTCTCGATGGCGCGGCTTTTTATTATTTTGACTTTATTCGGGATAAAGATTTCGTCTTAGACTATAAGATAGTCTAGCGGTTCACTTGCTTTATAAATGATTTCGCCGTGACGTTTATTGTTATTGAAACGTAGAACAGGCACTAACTCAAAAAAATGATTTTAGCAGTTAAGATAGATTGCCTACCAGAAACGACAGGAATTTGTAAGGCATAGCATACACACTTTTAATGAAAACGGGTAATTGTCTTTGAGAATTGAAATTAGATTCAGACTTTTAAACAGACCCATTAGTAAAGATGTAAACATCCAAAATCATATATAAAGAAACAATTCATGGCATTCATCTTCAATTACGTAATCTTTAATATACGGAAACATCCTGAAACAGCCAGCTTTGTGTCACTAGCTTTGAAATTTTAACACCGGAGCCAATGCGTCTTCATATCATACCAGCAGACAGAGAACATTATTTTCAACATTGCGTCAACGTCCAGATAATGTTCTGTGCCTGCAGGATGGTATACTTACTGTATATGGCAGAGAATAATAATCCGAAAAGGAACGATGAGATAATGCCAACTCCACCCCACCACAAATACGAAATCGAATAAAAGGAACTGAATGCATCACTAAAAAATAAACATATAAATTTATTAACTGTTAGCCAAAGAGTTATCAGTGTCGTAAGCGCCGGGTGAGGGGCAGGTGACCTAGAGTCCCCTAAAAAAGAGTTTAGAGAACCTTTCCTAGTCCATCAGCACCAACCATGGTGGGGCCTTCATCTTAGATAGTAAATATGCCCCCTCCTATTTATTTCGTGTCTACAGCACTCTTATAAGAACACGTGTTTGTGTCATCTTAGAAGATTTAAGTGAATTTAGAAAAACATTTGAGCTTTATTTCCATAATTCACAGAAAAGTTAAAATTTTTGCTAAGTAAAATTATAACTTTAGCTCAATGAAACTGGATGAAAGCGGTAAAGTTATATGCATATTAAGTCTGGTCCGTAAATTACTGGTCTGTATTTTAGAACTTTCGAAAAAATCTAATAACTTTTGAACCGCTTGAGCTAGAGCGGTGAACTTCTTTTCGTATGATCCACCCATGACCTACTACCGCTGGTAAAAATTTCAAGAATATCCGAGGACCCCCGTGATCGCACTTCTGCCTTCAATCTTCTGATTCTTAGAAGTGATCTGCTTTTAAACATTCCTCATTGAATTTGAAGCAAATTTTAATCATGGTTTTCAGAGTGATAGTCAACAGATTTATATACAGTTAGGTCTATTCACACAAATCTTTTGGTAAAGCTTTTAAAAAGGATGGGTAAAAAAAGACAATCTTTTCAAAATTAGCAAAAAATCACCAAAAAAACCAGCATTAGAAGAAGTCCCCTTTAACCTCGTATAATGCTTTCGAAAGTGGCCTGTTGCTAAATGGTAACAATATCTGACCTTATTTGCATCACTTGAGGGAAAAGGCAAAAATTTAGATAGTCTACAGACCGTTTGACCAGGATCGAAAATACAGTTAAACTCGTATAATTCGAATTCCCAGAGACCAGAACATTTGTTCGAATTACATGAGTTTTCAAATTATAAAATTTTAATTATAGAGGTTTAAGTCGGATGGGACCGAAGATTTTGTTCGAATTGTATGAGTTATAGGAGTTCGAATTACACGAGTTAAACTGTATAACTAACTCGTGCGGTTGAAATTGATGATAAATAGTCGTTGCATTCATGAACGTGATGTTGGATGCAGGGCATTGCTCGATTGATACCGGCAGAATATTCTTGTCTGGTGGATATATAAATGCACCGACAGCCAGCCATGTTGAAATAAGAATACCAAACATACAGCCTAAAAATGCACCCTATAAGAAATAGCAAATATTTTTCGATGCATTTTCGAAAATGCCAAAAAAAAATGAAACTACTTTTTGGATCTCTATATCTCTCTTCATTCATATCATCTTCCAATTTGAGACTACAACGTCGTTCTTTAGTATGAAAGTCTCTAAAAATCACTTGAATAAAAGAGACAAATTTTTGTCTCAGTGCTTCGTTCTCCAAACTCGTTTAAGAGACTTTACTACGGAAAACTTTGGTGGTCTCAAATTGGCAGGTCCACAACCTCTATTGGTCCGTATACCCCCAGTGGGTACCAAAAACCCAATTGTGGTGAAATGACACTTTCAAACTCGCTGTGTTGGGTCAAAATGTTTTTCAAGCGGGATCATAAAAGTTTATTGTTCTTTTATCATATTTTCAGTGGGTCAGCTCTTCACCACATATTTAAAAGAAAGAAAGAAAGAAAAAAAAAGGGTTAGGGTTAGGGTTTAAGGCCATATTTGGTATTTTCTACTTATCGGTGACCATTTTTATCCACTGGAGCGAAAAAGATATGGGCCTTTTTGAGCGAATTTATTTTTTAAACCTGAATTTGAAATTTAAATAGAGACCAACAGTTTTCGGTTGTATGTATACTAAAGATTTGGGAACATAAAAAAAATGGCCTTTCTGTAATTCTGGGTAGCACCTTGTTTCAACGTCCAAATAACGTTCTGATGTTGAAACATCATTGTTTGGACGTGAAAACAACGTCTCTTTATAAAAGGATGTCTCACCACAGTGTTACTCCAAGGCACAAGCATACCCAATGCAAACATACCCATTGATGGACCACCAATAACACCATGGATCGCATATGCTAACTGAAACGAAAAGTTACGATGATGATGAAATGAAAAATGAAAGAAATGAACTTAAAGGAGAAATTGCAAAAAATAAACTCACTGGAATCTCATTTTTTGAGAAAGTCTCTCAAAGAAAATGGACTCAATTATCGCAGGAAGTAAGCTTTTACAGATATCTACCATCCAGGTCTTTCTAGTGAAAGGTGTATGTTTTCTAGTGAAAAATGTCCTGATGCTTATGATTACGTCATTTATATAAATAAAGCCACAGGAAAAACATATAATAGCTGTTATACCTGTAAGACCATGGTACCCATTTTGTTGACAAGAAAAGCAACACCCAATACCACAAATCCGTATACAAATGCTTAAAAAAGAGATGAAATTTCTCAGATAAACATTAACGATGCGGAATTTAGGCTATTCAGAAAGAAATTGTCATTACAATTTAACGAATTTACACGGATTTACTCCAAAATCAAAACCAAGCTTGAGGATCGAGAGAAAGATTTATAATTCCTTGATTTCTATTACATGAGTATTCTCAATAAAAAAAGTCTAAAAAGAGATTTAAGGATGACATCTCACAAAACTATATCCATACAGACATATAGACAGACAAACAGCTTCTTACCGATGATTTTGGATATTTTTGCGGCTCGTTGTGGCGACACCTCACCATAAATCTTTTTGAAGATATCTTCGTAGGTAATGGCTGCTAATGAGTTAAAGCCTGAAGATGCCGTACTAAAAAAAGAAATAAAATTTTAAGTTGCAGAAATGTTAGCAAGACGATTCTTGGATTTTCATATTAAAATTTTGACATTGGATGTGGTCCGTGGAGGTTAGACAGACAAACAGCATAGGAATCGAAATTTGAAATTATAGATGACAGAGTAAAATTTTCAATTGGTCTTTCGTTGGTTTCGTAGAATCTCTGAGGCTTTAAAAATTGAGATGTGTCTTAATAATAAAAGCCTTTCATTTCTAAATTGCGAAGCTTTCTTTTACCTTAAAGCACCACTGAATAAACTGGCCATGAAAAGACCAGGAACTCCTTTCAAATGATGTAATTTGTTGACCAAAAAATATGCCAAGATCTACAAAAGAATAGAGTAGATGAGTAGATGCATGAACGCCATGAAGGAGAGGAGAGGTCTCTAATAGACGCCCCCAGGAAGTTAAGTTTTTAACATTTTTCCAACACTCTTTTCCTCTCCCGTCTATAAAAGACCAAAGAGTATGAACTAATTATTGCATTCAAAACGAGAGGACAAACCTGATCATTACTTTGAACTTGTCCACTACTTTTCAAATCACATTTCTCATAATTTGCATAAATTACCCAACCAGCCAATGTGCATAGACCAATGACAAACATTAAACCAGGTATTTGAAGCAACAAGGCGCTAGAAGAAATAATAATCGAGTTGAGAACCTGGCATTGATATTTCATGTGGATAAAAGGCTTTAGAAAATATTTCGAATTTCTTTTCCACGGGGTCCAGCCATGCTATCTATGAATTGGGTAATACTAAAACACGCAACCCAGCAACCAGCCAAAACCAGCCGAAGCCAGCCACAACGACCCAGAAAGAATTACAACGACCCAGAAAAAATGTCATAACAAGCCAAAAGAAAAAGCACAACCAGCCACAACGACCCAGAAAACAGTCACAACGGCCCAGGAAAAAGCACAACCAGCCGCAATAACCCACAAAAAAAAGCCACAATGACCCAGAAAGAAGTCACAATGACCCAGGAAAAAGCACACCGAGCCACAACCAGTCACAACGACAAAGAAAAATGCACAACCACCCAAAACGATTCAGAAAAAAACACAACAAGCCACAACGAGCCAAAAAAGTCACAACGAGCCACAACCACCCTAATAGTCACAACCACCCAAGAAAAAGACCTTTTCAAAATTGGAATATCCTAGGATATGTAGGGGGATTGGTGTTAAGAAAAATCGACATCCTCAACAGTGAGAATATGGATTTTTTCTGGAAAAGCCCATTTCTGGGTTGTTGTGACTGGTTGTCAGACGTGACCGAAGATTTTGTTCGAATTGTATGAGCTTTCGAATTATAGGAGTTCCAATTACATGATTTAAAACTGTAATTACATTCTGACGGTCTTGTCTGATTTTGCAGACATAACACGCTGCACCATCATTTGACCAACACAGTAGACCGGCATTGCACTAAACATCCCACCAAATACCAAGGACCAAAATGTGTTGCGAACGCGTGGATCAGGATTGAAGCTATACAAACGAAAGAAATGGGATTATTTTTTAAAGTTAGGAAAAGAAAGATTCTTAAATTACTGAAACCCTTTTGAAACAGGAATTCCCTGACTTTGGCCTGACTTGGAAATACCTTCCTTAAGGGAAGAAACTTTCCCGATTCGAGTGTTTTTTATGAGTTTCGCGACCTGATAAAAATCAACTGTTTCAATCATGCGTTTTGCAACAAATAAGAAGGAGACAATTTTTAAACAATGATGACTTCTTACTCTAGAATCTTCATTCTACCCCCTCGCTCGGCTATGTGGAAGACATTTTGAATGCCACCCACTTCACTGGATCCAATAATAACCACTACGATCAAACCAATGCATATTATGAACGTTTGAAAAACGTCCGTCCATATCACACCTTTCATACCACCCTATTGAAACGAGAAAAAAAAATGATCCTTAGAAAAGAATAGGAAAGAGACTTTGAAATAATGTTGGAATAACGTGCTGCGCATGTCGCAATTACTTACAATGGTGGTGTATATATTACAAACGATAGCAATGGTTACTAAGGAGATCTCCATACGAACGCCAGCCACTTAAAAAGAGAGGAATAAATTATCATTATAAACCATTGGTCTAAATAAAATATTAGCCAAAACATCAAACAGAGCTTATAGTCAGGGGCTAGACTAGTCTGGACCCATACTTACTTTTCGTCTCATTTCAAAAAGCTCATATGAAAAAATTTAGTATGGTAACATTGCACAGTTTGAATTCCTCACCAAAAATGACAGTTGAGTGAAAAAATTAAACCAATCAAATTGCACGAATTTCGACTCATGCATTAACTCAGCCAATCAGAGCATTTTTCAAGATTTTATGAAGAAAGAATCAAGCCTATATATACCCGTTTCAATGTTTTGATTTTTCGCGTTTATGTGCGCAGAAGCTAAAAAAGTTACCGTTTTTCAGTGGCAGAAAACACAAAGTTCTGGCTGGAAGAAGTCAGTTGTGATTTTATTATTCAAAACCTCTTTGTCAGAATTTTATGACATTTTAGTATAGGAATCCTATATAGTTTTTGGTTAACATACTAAAATTTCTATCTAAAATTCCTTCTAAAATTGACCTAAACTGCATGCATTCAGCTAAAATGTTGTTGTCTTTCTGCCTTTGAAATCGGGCCGTTTTGCGGGTCGTTAACGAGCGTTGTAAACATGTGACGTCACATGAAACGGGCCTATGAAACCCGTTTACTTCCAAATCAGCTTAAGGTAGATTTAAGGTAGACGAGTTCCCATCTAGGGCTGGACCAGGTTGACCCATACATGGAGTATGAATGCATTTTGTTTTCAGAAATCAATTACAGGGTGATTCATAAAAAAAAGACAACCCTAGCATTTTTGACGTAACTCGAAATTTACTTATCTAATCGCAACCGTAATTGTATTCATGAAAATATGGAGGGTTGATCAAAAAGTACGAGTTTTAGAAGTGAACAAAAGATTTTTCTTTTGACGTCAAAAATCAAAAATTTGAATTTCTTCATTTTTAATTGAACGCGAATCCGCATATGTTTGAGATGATAATTCCCATGAACTTTGATTGAAATGATTGCAGAAAAGAATTCCGAGCAATGCTAAAAAATAAGTTGTTACAATGCATATACATTCGAATAACTAAAGGACTAGCAACAGAAGCATCGAGTTGTCAGGCTCAAATTCAAAATGTCGTTTAGCAAAGAAGACAAGATAATCATCAAGCATGACAGCATGACAAAATGGATAAGAATTATGGGGTGAAGAGGCTCTTAAAGTGAGTTTACAAACAAAGGTTGGGCAAAAGGATCATATTAAACCTTAGTGTTATATTTTCTAAAGTTGGAGCATTTTTAGATACTATATATGGAGGTTTTTTCAAAATCTAAAAATATGATTTATAGATTCAAATTTACAAAATGAGAACATCGATACTGACAATAAAGCAAGCCTTTTACCGCACGTATATAATTTTTTGAAATTTTAAACTTTAAAATTAGTCCCAGGAGAATAAGGGTTGATCCTAAAGTTTTCGTCCACATGGAATTCTTATGTTGAATTATGTTCAATGGGTCCATCCATAGGAACGAAAGACCATCGAGTACCACCACACATACCATTTTTCGTAATCGAGGTAAATTCAAAATGGCGGACTCCAAAAAATAACCAAATTTCAATCTTGAAAATAAGGCTATATGCCATTAGAAAGGTCATTTAATATTGAACAACTTTTTTGCTTAAGTCAACGTCTGAAACTTTTAGTGAAACTAAATGGAATACCCTGGAGAAACAATAATTAGGGTACCAAGCTCATTTTCTCAGCTCTCAGAAATGCTCATCTACAGCTCTCAGGAGGTAAGGTTAAGAGATTTGAGGTACTGGCGAAACACTCTCAACCGAAACTTCTGAGAACCTTCTGTATCCGCAACTGTGATATACCTGCTTGTAATGCCAGACTTGGAGCATATAACACAACGGCTAGATATAATACCTGGTGGAAAAAAAACAAAAAAATCATTTAAAAGTATGAACAATAAAATACATCTACAAATATTTGTTATATCCCTCTCAAATCTCAAATCTTAAATCTCACACAAACCCATAGCGGGCCACACAAACCCATGTCTGGCATATTTACACACACTCTTGTATCAGAGTTATGGTACCCAATTCCCCTCGCATGGTAAGGGTCGACTCGGGTGCGTTCACTTGCCAAGTGAGCCGTAGTACCACAGTGGCAATCGAACTTGGACCTCCTGGACGAAAAATGTCGGACAAAAGGTTTGTTTACCTCTGGTAGCAATAGCTGACCTTATCTACATCAACTTTGAAGGAAGAAGCTCATTTCCAAAAGTCTACGAACCTTTTGTCCAGCATTGAAGTCGAGAACGATGACGGAAAACTTAAGTGCTCTCAAATTGACAGGTTCGCAACCTCTGCAAACAAACAGCAAAACTTACATATTCCTTGATAAACAAGATGGCTGCAAAAACTCGAACAGCTGGATGAAATCTTTTTTCCAAATACTATTAGAAGAAAAGAATTTATAACGTTATAATCATAAAATCGGAGAAATTAAATGTGCAGAAAACTGACCTCAAAACTAGATATTTTTTTTTACTTTTGATCAAAAGTCATGAAAAGATATTAGCGATGTTACGCAAGGAGCTATTTATGACCTTAGACGCGTATGATCCAGCCTGTAAATATTTTTTTTTTTTGTTTAA
>JAUJPO010016679.1:0-34485 GCA_032270745.1 Tiaropsis multicirrata | reverse complement strand
TCTTTTGAAAAAGTGTTTTAATGACACATACGTCCATTTTCTAACCAATTATTAGAAATTGTGTTACTTACGTCTTTACACCTGCCTAAAAAACACTATTTCCACTCAAAATGGGCGAAAACTGACTTCACCATCGGAAAGAGAACGCTTGAAAACCCCCATTTGTGTAAAAAAAAGTTTTTGGAAAAATTTGTCACATACGTCCTTTTACCTCAAAATCTTCCTCAAAAATTCGAACGCTTTATGATATTTTTGCATTTTTATTATACACTCTGCGATTCAGAAATCAGAAACTCTCCTCGGTCCAAACCATCCTATTGTTCTTGACAGTAAAAACGGAATAATAATAATAATATCAAATTTTTCGAAGTATACCACTCAAAACATTTGATATTATTATTATTATTATTCCGTTTTTACTGTCAAGAACAATAGGATGATTTGGACCGAGGAGAGTTTCTGATTCAGCTACTTCCTTGAAAATCGATAATGCCTCTTCATGTTTTTCACTCTGAAATAAACTTTGTGCACGACAGTTCTTCGTTACAAGTGGCGGTTCTCCATTTGCGGTTCTAGCTCCTCCAGCATTGGTAATGCCTCTTCTTAACACCCAAGGCGCATCAAACGATCGACAGTAATCAATTTTCCGCTAGAATCACTTCTTCATTCTTCACCTCAACCTCTTTTACATTCCTTAGAGTCGGCATTGCATCTTCATATCGTCCTATCTTTTCAAGAAAATAGGCATGAAAATACTCGAAGGCAAGATAAAGTGGATCTTCGGTACCCAAATCTTTAAGCACTTGCTCTTCTATTTCTTTAAGTAATTTTGACGCATCTTGGTTCTGTCCAATTCCCGCTAGGCAGACTGCCGTTGTGCCCTTTATATTTCATTTGTAGAAAAATCGATCTTCAGATGTGAGTGACGATTTGCTGTCGAGTGAATTGAGCATTGCCCCTAGTGAAGGTAACAAAAGCTTCATATCTCCATTGATTTTGAACAACTCAAGTAGCTGGGAAGGATCAAAGTGCATTAAGAATTCATTCATACCACAGCCTGATGCCATCAATATCCAATCAATATGATTCCATATCCTTATTGAATACATCAGCAATCTCATCATAAATACCATCCCTTGTTTTCTTTGTGGAGATTTTGAGAAAGATCTGGGTGATAGAATGAATTGTCAATGTTTGCTCTGAGAAGTCAACTCTGCTCTCTCTTGTCAGGTTGATGATGGAATATTTTGCCAATAGTGATAATGCTTTGTTCAATATGAAAATGTCAGCATCCTTTACAAATTTGAGCAGCAAACCCTTTTTAACATTCTTACCATCCTGGTGTCCCAATTGGTGGAGCAGCTTTGTAGTATCACTGTCTGCTTCTGTCATCAAATTTTTATAAGTCAGGGATATTGTGGTGAAGACTGAAGGGTTTCCAAGCTGGTTTGTTCCTTCAGATAGCAGCTCTTTTCCTCGTTTTTCAAACATTTGCAAATAAGTTTCAACTTGCAAACCGTTTGTGTTGATGTAGGACGCTGCTTGTTGCATTGCCAGTGGACGACAGCTCACCTTTTCCACATTTGTTTAGAAAGATTGTTTCTCTTGGCGTTGCTTGCATGAATATTTCAGCATCTTCCTTGGAGAAAACATCCAAATCAACAAAATCAAAACGTTGATCCCAGTTATCTTTTGAGCATTGTGAAGTGATGAGTATATGAGGAGCTTTCTTGATCCGTATCTGGGATGACGTCCGTCAAAAGGTTTTGCTCGTCAACATTGTCGAATATGAAGAGGACTTTACGAGGTATGTTAATGTCTTTTCGCATTGAGAAAAAGTCGTATACCAATCTTGAGATCTCTCTGACTGATTTGTGTGAACCATCAACGTTATGGATTTCTTTGATGGAACATAGCTTTGCGATTTCAATGAATGATTATTTCACAGTGACAGTATTGTCACAATTCACCCAGCATACAGTATCCTCGTAGTATGTAGTTGCTTTGGTTAATTTGCCAGTATTACCGGGCAATTTCAGATTTCCCACAGCCTCCAATTTCACTGATAACGACAGCAATATTTTTCTTGTTAATGGACTGTTTCACCATCGCCAATGCGTCATGTATTTCGTCGATAACTGAGATACGATTATAATGATTGGCAACAGGTGGAAGACAGCCGTAGTTGAAAGATATCTTCATTAATTTATTGGTTTTAGTATCGTAATCCTAATTGTTTTAATCTCATTAAATTCTGCTTGTGACATTCCCAACTTCAACAGCGGTGGCATGGTTTTATTAATTATTTCATTGAAATCGTGTTGATTGATCTCTGGAGGCGAGTGTTGAATTATGTTGCGTGTCTTCTTCAAATTCGAATGATCTTCTTTGAAAAATTCCTTCAAAACCAAAGCTAGCATTGTGGTATCTAATTTTTGGGGTTCAACAAGACCAGAACTTGGTAACAGTAGATCACATTGGTCCTGTTTGATCACTTTTTTCTTCATCAATTTATCAATCTGACTCTTGTTGTTGAGAAAGAATTGATAAAGTTAGCAGGGTCATTTGATATATTCGATTCAACCCGACCACGTAGAATATTGTCAATTTTACCACGTTAATAGACTTGACATCTGAAGCCCCGTATTTCATCATCGTTTGTTTGGGGTTTTGATTGGATCATCTGAAAACGAAAAAAACGGAAATCTAGATATTTTTTAACTTAAATAAATCACGAATAAAAAACTTACCACGAATGGTTCTCATATGGTTACAATGTTCCAATTAAATTTATCTCAAAATGATGTTGATATCACCTGACGAGAAAGAAGTAATCAAAAGTAGGCAAAAGCTTTTGGACCTTTTCACATACCAAGAAAATTTTTCGAAAGTAGACATATTCAAAAAAAGACAGTGGAATTTCAATTCTGACAAAATTTGGCGTTTTGACATTTGGACTTTTATGCCACATTTCCTTGTTCAGATTTTGAGACCATGCCAATTGTAAAAGTCTCATGAGTTTAACAATGAACGACTTGAGACAGACAAAATATATATAGTAATATAACTAGAGTTAACGCTTTTGGTGCCCCCCTCTGCAAGATTATAGTTTAGATTTAAAATAAGAAGGCTCCCTTGTCAATCCAAAATTCACACAATTCGGGAAAGCAAACAGGGAAATTTTAACAAAACTCAGGGAGATCGGAGAAAAAAGGTAGAAAGGTAGACTTCACCTGCGAATAAATATCTCTTTTGTGTCCAGAACGGAAAATTTTCGTTCTAGAACTAGAACCACGGAATGTAAATCAACGTTTTTTGTTGAATTTTTATTTCTTTGAACCATTCGTATTGGTATTGTATGGGTCATAAAAAGAAACAATGAAATTAAGCGAGATGTCACTTAAGATTAATTTGTTCAGAACTGCAAAACTAAGAGGAACCCATGGTTAGTCCACCCCTATGTTTTGATTCCCCTTATTTTGTTGCGGAGTTTAAATCCATGTGGTTTAAAAGAACGACAAATTACGCATGCGTGTGAGGTCTGTGCGGTCTAGTGCCTTACCCCTACTCCTAACGCCAAAGCCGAAACCTCAAAAGTGCAGACCAAGAAAATCCAGAAAAATGAGACCTTGAAAATTTTTTAGATGCCAATATTCTTAGGACATGCTTAACAACAGCGTTTCCTTGTATAAAAGCGTGTATTTGTCGATGCTGAAATTCCCTGTTTCCAGGGGTACGCCAACGGTGGATAAGCTTAGTGAACGAAACCAAATATATTGAAGAGACCTTTTATTTCAAGATAAAATTTATGGAAAAAAAAACAACAAAATTTTATATACAAAAAATAAACTATAGAAATTTTCCTCATTAATAAAACTGTCCAGTGTGTATGTACATTCTCCTTTTTTCATTCTGCGCCTGCGCAATGAAGACCACTGCCTGCAGTGATCAATATATATTCCCAAGTGATATCCAAAAAAAATGTATACTAGGTCTCACACTCTAAGACCAAATTAAACAACTTTTCACAGAGAGAGTGCAACCAGGGTCGAAGTATTTTTCATATGTCACAGCATGTATTCCTCATCCGAAGACATATCTTTAGCAGATGAGAAACCTTCACTTGTCGCCTCATCTTTGGCTTTTTTAATGTTTTTCATCCATAGTGTTTTTTCTTCGGGTGTGCAAGTGATAAAAGTATACGCACAAACTGCTTGATGGTAGCGATTGAAATTGACCAAACAAAATGCGTTTTTCATTCCGCTACTTCCGCTCGCTTGATCGTCACAATCGTATATTTTTAAGCGATCAATCGATAACGGCTAAACAAAAAATTAAGAAAGTTTACATCTCAAAACATTACTTAAAAGAGAGTTAAAGCGCAAAGATATAGCAAAGGATATAGACTTGAGACCCCTATAAAGGTCCCTAGGAATATGTTTTAAAGTGACTAAAAAATCACATCACATAATCACATAATGTTTAGAGCAATGTAAACGAAACGGAGAAAATTTTACCATGATTACCTGTTTATGGACGACAAAGTTTGATGAATTGTTGTAAAGATCAGTAGGAACTGATTGTTGTTTTTTGTTTCGATTCAGTGTTGGTTCGTTACCTGAACGTTCAGCATCAGGGCCTGTATTTCGCCGAGGCTGAAAGGAAAATGACGAGATTTGATTAGACATTGAGTTGCTGATAACAAAATGAAAAAGATACTATTTTTGAACTCCTTAAGAATAAAGGCTCTTTTCCTCAGAAAGTTAAACAAGAGACGATGCTTTAGGTTTTTAAACTAAATATTTATAAGTTCTAAGGGAGATCATGTAGAAGATTGCAAATAAAAACACTAAACATACCTTGACTCTTTTTCTTGGTTTGGTAAGCAGTAACATATCATCGAAGAGAAAAACGTAGAATTCTGTTTTGTTGTTATCTGAAATATGTTTAAAGCAAAATACAGTTAATCTCATGTAATTAATTTTCGAATTATAGGAGTTTGATTCAGTTTGATTGAGTCGTACGCGACCGAAGATTTTGTTCCCAATGAATGTGTTTTCGAATCATAGGAGTTCCAGTTAAATTCGAGTTAAAATGTTCATCATAAATAAATTTGAGGGATTACATGCGATCCAAGGCAAAGCAAAACGAAAAAAAAACCAATTACCTGCTAATATGAGTGCTCCCTCTTGTAACAGTGTACGATTTGGATTCATTAGAACAGTCACACTGTGATTGTTATTTAAATCTGAGCGAACGAACTGAAAAAAAGATTGAAGAATTGTGATATGAAAATTAGAGAGAGATAATATGATTTAAGACTACTGGAAGTAGGTTCGACTCTATGCGCGCCGGCATTCACACACGTTATTACTTTGCAAATAAAGATTTAAATTTGAGTCATCCGCGAAAATAAATCCCCGCGAAATATTTTAAAATAGCTCATCCGCGAAAATTAATCCCCGCGAGATTTTATCCCATTAAAGTACATCACCCCCGGGCAATGGAAGAATTAATTATCATATAGTTAAGATCAAATACCTCAGGTATCTCATTTTTCTTGTCCATATCACCAAGAACTGGCCAAACCACCAACTCTTGAATTTCTCTTAATCTCTGCAAATTCATCAACGATGAGATTTTCTTCTCAATTGATTCTTAAAAAAAAAGAAAACAATTCAATATAGATGTTGTCTGTCAACTTTACATACATTGGAAGTGCGGACTGACAGCGAGTTTGTCTCGATTTCCTAAATTTTTATCGTGATCTTTAGGGAATCTTTTCTTGCCTACTTTTAAAAGACTTCATTTTAAATGGTCCTTCTACGATGTTCCAGCGATATTCCCTCCTTTTATTGTCTCAAAACAACCTCAACCGAGAACCTGAAAAAGGTAACTTACTTATAGATTGCTCGATATCGTAAATAGTATGTGTTAACAGATGATGGTTGTGATCATTTTGTGGTGAATGTTTGCGAATGGCTTTCAAAAGTAGTGGAAGCTTGGTTAAATGCTGAAGCGGTGCTACTAACAAGTCTTCAATATGACGTCGATTGCACCGAGGGTCTTGCTCGCAATACTGGAAGATAAACCAAGTAACTTGTTATGAGATTTTGATACAGTACAATTTTCAATTTTAGATATTGATATGTAATTAAGTTGCTGTTGAGTTTAACTTTGATCGCTAAACTTTTAAATTAATTAAAAACAAAGCGAGTCAGTCACCTTTATAAATTCTTGAAAGATTTCATCATCCTTGAGAAATTCCAGGTGCGATTTTGCTTTTTGATAGTTTAATGAATACTCGTTGTATTTTGGTGTCAAGCAATCGTCAAACTGAAAAGTGAAAGAAAGTACATTATGGACTTTATGTAAACTAATACAGTATCATTTTGAGTTCCCTATTTGCCGAATTCATGTAGCTTTTTTATGTTGTTCCGCCCCATTATAAAAATACCAACCACCATTTCGAAAAACCTTTTTCTTACCATTTTAAAACCATCAACGATAATTTCCGTACTTCTACAAACTGACAGAGCGCAATCATTGAATATCTTCAACAACTTGTTCGCAAAATCTGAAGAGGCCTAAATAAAAAAAGAATTCAAGTTTACAGTAAGTAACAGTAATGCTTAGGCATAGCGCGGCTTCAGTTGTTTGATTTTATCGTACACGGTTAGGCTGTTCAGAGTGAACTATGGATTACTGGTCACATTTCTAGACTAGCTGTTATGAACGATGTTAAAGTAATGCGAATATAATTAGAAAGAATAATCGTTGAGATTGACAAATACTTACTTGAATGAGACCATCAAGGTTTGAAAAGATCAAATTTTCGTTGACACAAGTTAAAAATCCAAAACTTTTAGCATGTTGTAATGGTTTTGCAAATACCTATAAGAAAAAGCATAATTTATGAAAAAAGATAATGGGTTATCAAGAACGAAAATAATACAACGGTGTATTTTTCACATAAAAGATATGGGATTTTCGAAGGCCAATTCTAATCTACAATAGCTAATTTATTTTTAATTTAAACGAGAGACATACATCATGAAGGACCACAAGATTGTTGATCAAATATCGAACTTCAGCGTAAAATAATTCCCACAGTGCTTCGAAACGTTTTCTTTCTTGATCCGATAACATTTGATCGTGAAATATAGAGGATCTGTCACATTCAGTATCTTCATCGTTGAATTTATCAAGGTTTGACCAATGTGCATCCTATGATTGAGGAATTCAAACAAAACTGAAATTGAAATTCTCACTTTGCGTTGAGTGATAAATAAACAACATTCGTCACACAATCAAACACAATAAATCCTAGACCCAACAATATTATGTTTTAAGCTTTATTTGAACTAAAGAAATATGGAGTTTAAACAAACAAACCTTATATTTAGCCAGCTCATGATCGCTGAATTCAACAAGATTACTTTTCAAATGCTCCTTGAATTCTTTGAAATCCTCCAGCGTTCGTGACTGAGAATCATCTCCCCACTAAGAAAAACAACAACAAAAAGTTTTTACTTTAGGCTAAGATTACATTTCATTTCGAATATTTTGATTTCGTCATCAGACGTTTAAAGAGGTCCTCTTTCGAATTTTTTAATTCGAATGTTCGAATGTTTGAATTCGAATGTTTATAAATGTCTCAAAAATGCAGGAAATATTTTATAAACAAAAGAAAGTAACATTTCATCAAAACAGAAAGAGAAAGATGAAGGTTACATCAAAGCTTTTACAATTCGTCCATCTTGACAAGAACTACAGTTTACTATCAGGAAGAAATTTGAAATTAATTTTTGACTTTTTCAATCTTCTTGATGTACATGGGGACAATGCACTTAACGATGTTCAATTTTGTGCATTCTTGAAATCAATCACAGATTTGACAACAACACAAATTTACAAAGTTTTCGATATGTTGGATGTGGATGGGTCAGGCAGTATCGATTTCAATGAGTTTTATCTTTTGATTTGTATCGTCATCTCAGTCCAAGATCGGGAAGAAAAGCATTTTATTTATCGCCACTCACGGACAGTATTCGATCTTTTGGATGAAGACAAATCGGGGAATATTTCAGCTGAAGAATTTGAGAATTTTGGTTTTCTTTTCAATCTTCAAGGCGATTCTATACGTGAAATTTTCTCGGAGTTTGATGTTTCTGGGGATCAAAATCTTGATTACACAGAGTTCAAGATGTTTGCTATGGAGTGTATTGACAGACAAACTAAAATAAACACGAATAGATTCTCGTCCAAGCCATGTAACATTCTTTGATTTTCTTTTGTATTTATAAAATAGTTACTTACGAATTTTTGTTTCAGAAGGGCAAATCGTCCTTTCTTCTCCGTGTCTATTAGAAATACAAGAAAGATTTATTACAAAAATGTTGAATTGTGTCAAATAAGAAATAAGTCATGCAGCATATATTATTATAAGTCAATCCTCTTGCTCTTGACATGGCAACCCTCTCTATTTAGAGACCCCTCTTTAGCTCATAAAGACTTTCCACAAATCGATCAATAAGCAAATGTCAATCCCTGAAAATCAGAAATCGGATTTGACTTCCCATATCGTTTCCATAAATATTAGCTAACTAAACTATTACAATTTTTGAAAATTTATATACCTTCTCCCTCAAAAGAGCCGTATACTGGTGCATTCTTTTGAAGTTTTCTACTCGAAGTTTTGGGCTCTTCAAATGATTTTCCTAGAGAAAAAGAAATGAAATTTTCGTTTAAAATGTTGAATTTTGAGTGGATATATAAAGAAGAAAAATCTAATCTAATCTAAGAGTTGATGAGCTGAATATGGAAGAAGAATTTTAAAGAAAAAATTCATTATATAATTTTCACCTTTCTTTTTGGTTCTGTTGTTGATGCTTTCCAAATAAATAGTATGTAAGTCCATTTGTATACTGGCTGAGGGTATTTGGACAACCGAACTTCTTCGACGACTCCTCATTGCGATCGCATTCTTTCGAATCTCTGCATCTTCTTCGGTTTCCCCCTGTCAATGTAAAAACAAATCATTGAAAATATTATCTGCAAGAACCTGGGGCTTGGTTAATAGGCTAAGTTAAGATTAGAGACCGTTTAAAACCGATTGGTATATAGGGAGTGATTAAGTCATCCCCAATTTGAATGTCATGAAAATAGATTCGAGAAAAAACTGTTTCCGATTGTTTCCTGGACATGATATTTAACAAAGATCGAACTCTCTCGACTTATCTTTTAAACCTTTAGGCTTCACCACAGAATTTCAATCAAAACTACAATATGCGTGTAAGAAAAAAGAGAGCTTACTTGTAGCCTTTCATGGTCATTTGAGCTCTGATCGGTAAGAAAAGGATGTCTGTCTTCGGTGTCCGAATTATCCGATTCGTCCGACAGTGTCACGCAGACTTGTGGTACCTGAAAATATGAAAATTTAAGGTTAATTAAGAGAGACTAGTAGAGTGTTTAAGAGCAATAACTTTGTGTCACCAACATTTGGGACAAGCCACTTTAGGGACGTAAATAACTCTAATAAATTAACCCTTCCGCACCGAAGGACGCCAGTTGGCGTCCTTGACATGTATCCTGTTTTGAGCGATGATATTTAGTTGCGTGTTGTTTTGAATGACAGAAAAATCACACAAAAAATCAAAAAAGTCTCGTACACCTTTTCGGGAGTGGTTTACCCCTCGGATTTCAGGAATGAAAGCGGAGTCTAAGGGTTAAGTTGGCATGCAGTAAGTAAAAATACAGGCAATTTGGATGAAAATGTCTATCAAGAAGCATAAAAATGATCGTTGAATCAATAATTCAGTCAGACAATACGAGGAAAAGTGAAAAATTTAGATTCGAGTTAACACTTGAGAAAAATCACATAAGGCCGCTGATGTTGTAACAGGCGTCATAATACCGTTTTACATTGCTGTCTAAAAGCACGACGTCGGGATCTTGGGGACATCGTTTCATTTACGGTTCTAAGTGCACCAATAACCCAATCACTAGCTGAACGGAATCCTCTCTCTTCAAACACCATGTCAAATATTGTTGAAAAGCTTAACTCCAAACACAAAATATTCAAATCTTTCTCCAATAAAACAAATACGTCTGGCTTATCCCTCCTGTAGTTTATACTATTTATCCTCTGTCAAATTATATAAAGTAATAATGCTTCTTGAATGAAAATTGTGGTTTAATGATATCAATTTCCGGCGCACATTGACGGAAAAATATTAGTTGTCGTCAATACACGGTTTCTCACAAAACTGATTTTGCCATAATTCCGCAATGAGAAACTAAGATAAAGATTACATCATATTATACGGGGAAACAAAAAGAAACTAGATATCCACGCGTGTATCAACACAGAGAGGAGACAAATCTACGCGTATTTCAACAATTCTTAAGCAGCCACTTGAAAGCTGAGACAAAAATATCCTAACACTGTCGTCCCTGAAAGATGAAAGCCAACAACTGTTTTGGTCTCTATTTATATTCGTTTGAGAAAGCGGACTCAAACCATGCCTCAAATCACGTAAAAACTTTAGTTTACGACTTCTACTCTGGAGTCTAGTAATTAGTAAAAGCAAATGATGGACATTTATTACGTCTGATAGCATCTTAATTAAGAATAGACGACATTTAAAACAGTATCAAATGAGCAATGAGTCATGCTAAATCGTCCCGTTTCATTCAAATGACGTCATACATAAAAACAAACGTCATTTGAGTAAGTGTAAATACGCAGAATACAAAACCTCAAGGAAGAATACATTGAAAAAATCACCACAAAGTGCAACAAAAAAAGTAGTAAGCTACTTTCGTCTAACTAAACATGCGTCAAAATCATCAACATAGATTGGACAATTTAGCTCACACAGTATAACATTGCTGGACTGAACATGTTGGCGAAACAAAAGTGACTGGCAAAATGTCAGGTCACCAAAATCCAACAACACGAGGGGCTCAGACTAAAAACTCAATACAATTTACGGTCATTTACGGTCAAGCTGTGTGACAGTCTAATGTGATGTGAACATAATTCAATTAACAGCAACCTTTAAAAATCTGAATCATATTTTAAGATTTATTCTTTCTACTTTTCAGCTATTCTAAAAGAATCAACTCTCGATTGCGATAGGCAACGTTTATTTCTGCAAGACCAAAGATCCACAATTTATCAATGATAAATAAGAGAAATAACCCATGGAAATACATCTTGAACTATGACAAAAAAAACTAATATACATATGCATGGTTTAAATACCTTTTCATTGAAAATATTGGATGGAGAATCGGACGCTATCGTATGTTGCTTCCTCAATCTCAGCATCTGTAAACAAAAGAAAAGAAACAATAGCACCATTAATGATTTATTGTATACAAAGAATCGAAGGAATAGCAATTAATCATCATCCTGAAAAAGGAGAACTTTTCTGTAAGAAAAACAAAGCAAAATTTTAAATTTCTGAGTATCCAGTAAAGTATCTCAATGACAATGCATCCCAGGATAACTTTTTCTTATTCAGTTTTTGAAAACAATCTTTCTTGTCCCTGTACATTATTTCAATACGTCAATGTCAGCAGGAGTAAAGCTCCGACGGAAGATTTAACCTGACTCTTTCTCGTTGTCGATTAATTTTCGATGAATGAGTCAGGTAGTAAGAGGCTGAGAGCAACGCCCGAGTCTTTCTTACAAGAAAATAGAAGCTTATGAAAACTTTCCTCTCTTTGAACCTGGATAAAATCCAAAAATGAAGAATCAGAGATTTCATATATTTTTTCTTCTCGGAAATCTTTATTATGCTCGTGTAGGTGGGGAGGATATTCCGAAATCTGATAAAAATACAGTGTTACAACAACTTTTTGCGCCTCTGTTCTGTTTTTTTGTAACAAATTTCTTTTACTCAATAAACTACTCAGAACCGCGCGGTATTCAAGTGGGCCACAGATTCTTCCACAGAACACTAAACCTTCTCGGGGGTTAGTCCAAGCAAAATCGAATGAATGAAAAGTACCAAGTTGTTATCGTACGTATATCACCTACTCCACCGCCACGCAAATCTTCCCTTCACTTATTACTCAGCAACATAATTTTCCCGATTCGATTTTTATTTACGGACGATAACATCGCGTCTATAACGTAAATTGATTTGCAAGACCATCTTTTCCCTAAAGTTTTTCTCTAGCGCATTTGTATTGGACGCAGTAAGTTAAAGAAAAATAACTAACCTTTTTCAATAGGCAGTTTATACTCCGTATAATAAAAATCTATCAACCAAACATATCACTGACACATGACGATACACCCTTTAAGATCTCACATTCACTAGAACTAGCCATCTTTAGGAATGCTAGAAGTTAAAAGTAAAGATCACCCTTTTTTACCTAAAGAAAATTACACATTGGAATGCTAATTCTCTAAATGTAATCTTTATCCAAGATTATCATTAGATTCGTTATATTTACAGATCGTCTCTGTTTTGGATAAAATATAGCATCACCCTCTTCTTATAGAGTAGTGCCAGTTACACTTTAATGTTTTAAGTATTGCTAAAGTACTCCTCATGCAAGGAAATAAAAATGAAATGGTCTCTGACCCAATCAATCAATACTGTTTTGAAATTCTGAAAACTTTAATAGCTCTAAAATCATCATATCCATCCTTGGGACGATTGTAAAAACATGTAAAAACATCAACCTTGAAGAAGTTCAAAACATAGAGCTACTTACTACAAAGCTTGTAATAAATATTTCCCTACAATTAGAATAGAAGCGTCATTTATAACTAACACTAATTTTATATAACAACCCTATAGCAAGTTTTATAAGATCCCTTAGACATTGCTTCTCTTTTCGCGCTCTAATTGAATTTTGGCCGCAAGAAATTGTAGAAATTCCTTACGGTTACGAGTATTTAGTTATTATTGTTTACATAAAATCACATATACAGTCTTAACCTAAATCTAATAATCTGTTTTCCATGCCATGAGAGGTATGCAACCTCTGACATATTCATTAGAAGACTTTACTTAGTAACAAGCGATTATTACGACCATTGCGCATCTTTAGAGGCGCAATATTTCCTGGTAGAATGATGCATATCATCTTGAACCAGAAAATGATACAATAAATGTTTTGGTAGCTTTATTAACCCTTTCCGTGCCGAGCCCATTTTTTGGGTACGTTTTTGTTAAAATGAGCTAGGACAAACTTTAAACGTCAATATATCCTGAACCAAAAGGAATTACAGGTTGGTTTATAGCTCGTTGAATAGCTGAGAGTCTCCTCTTTCTTTATGGGCTCCTTTGGGGCCGCCCGTTTTAGGCGTGGCAGCGTGACGCGGCCCTGACTTACTTGACGGCGAATTGACCAGTGGTGCGGCTTCAAATATTTTTTCAATTCCTTTAGCTAGAGGACAGAATCTAGTGTAACTGAACCAAGTTGTTTGTATTTTCGTTCACTCAATGTCAAAATATGACCAAAAAACGGTCACAATCTCATAAAAGTGAATTTTTGGCAAATTTTGGCATTTTTTTTTACTTTCAAGGTCAAAACCCCTTCCAAAAGACCAAATTTCAAAATCTTTTGTGTTGCAACTGAATGTGCATTTAATTTTCGTCAAGTCAGGCCAAAAATCAAGATTTCAAGTTGAAAATAGAAAAGGCAGGAGGGCTTCGCCCTCCTGTATAGCCCATATCGACTATAGTCTACTTAAAGGGTTAAACAATTGCCTTATGGTAAAAACAACTAAACCCAGTAGAAACACAACGTTGTTCCAACATTTTGTTTGTTGATTTTTGGACGTTGAAACAACGTTGCTGACAATGACAATGAAGATTTACATTCAAGTAATGTTACGTTTAAATTTAAGTCCAAATTTATATATAAATAATATAATAAACACCTCTTTATACTCATCAGTATCCAAACTATCCAACGATAAACTGGATGTAATCATTGGTGAGATGACAAAGTCAACCACCTGTTTACAAAGCCGGTTACCAAGACAACCAGGTCTATAACCATAACGCAATGCATTCTTTCGTTGTAATCTCGGACCGTCATCCGATAAGAAGAACAAATCCGATGGATAATTATCGGGGAAATGTGCGAAAATCGGTTGATACAAATGACCCATCTCAAAACCAACTTTTTCGGTAGGTGTCTTAAAGTTATACGTTCCAACCACTTTACACGTATATATTAATTTGAGCTAAATCAAGAATATACTCCGTGAGAACGATCTATCAAAAGTCGCTCAAGGAAAACATGAAACCAATTTTCATATAATGTCACAACGAGAGAATTTCATTTTTACAATGATAATAATTCTTTTTTATAAAGTTTTTATAATTTGTCCCACGTCTGGACAAATATTTGCTTTGAAATGATGTACTTTATGCGTTATTACTGAGATCAACGCATAGCATTATTACGAAAAGCAACCACTTAAATGGAATGGTATTGGAGAAATGCAGAAACATTTGCACATCTCAATAACAATGCAGTAGCAAAGTTTAGATGCCTGAACTGAATGATGGAGTAGAATAATTGACTAAGAGAAATTCGCTTTTGACAAATTAATTCAAATTCACATTTTGTTCTTTAAGTGACCAAAATATTCTTGCGTAATTCGGATCGTTACCAATTTTCCGTGAATCTCGAACTCAAAAAATATTATTCTCAAAGTAGTCACTCCACCACAAGATATCATCCAACCTCGTTCACAGGGTACCCTCAGCGCTATTCGACTTTTTTTTGTATGGTGCGTCAAAGAATATTATATTTCAAGCAATATCAAAAACGTCAAAAGTCGCGCAATGAGCCCCTGGGAACGAATTCGATAATTTTTTTAAGTAATAAAACATAAAACTCTAACAACAAAATAAACGAGTAAAACTTCAATTTCAATCATTGTTTATTGTATGTCTGCAACTTCAACAAATATTTTCGTTTCATTTTTCATCTCAAGAAATTAATTTTCATACGGCCAAAAAAAAAGACAAAAAGATACAGATCTCTGATAAAACTATATCTCTCGCTTATCTCTTAAAAGGCTGGCAAAATTAAAAGAAACCTTTTTTGTGAATAGCAAATTTCTTATCAGTCTTTGCAGTCTTGCAAAGAAGTATCACACCCTGCTCACCTTTTGATATCCAATCAAAACCAAGCACGTCAATTATCAATACAACACAGCCAACTCAGTACTAGTGAGCAAAGTTTTTGACTTTTTGATTTAATCCAAGTTCAATTACGTATTAAAGTCACAGTCTGGGTAAAAATATTATGCAAAACAAGACACATGTTTCCCAACACTGTAGGAACGGTGAATTATTAGCAGTACGTCACTTTACCTAATTATAACGACGTCCTTAAATAATATAGCGACGCTTTTCTGTAAAACGATCTAAAGTCCGTTTATTTCATTGCTCAATGGTTTTTTCGCGCATGTCATTGATTGCGCAGTGAAATAAATATGATGAAAAACGAGCTTTAGTTCGTTTTACAGAAAAAGCGCCGCTATATTTAAGGACGTCGTTAGGTAGTATTATAATGAAAATTGGGTCTACTAAAATTTTCTCCCGCACCTAATCATCTCCAGTACTGATTCTTTTTTAAATCAATCTCAAATTTTGAACGAAATATTTGGCCTTTATATATGAAAAAATATAGGAAATAAATTTTAAGAATGCGGAAAAAAAGAATCCAAAAACCAACTTTCGTGAAGAAAAACTTTCTTGTCACATCTAGACAAATATTATAAACCTTTATTCAATTCGCATTGTTCAATAAAACCTGGAAATTCAATAACCTTGCACTGTGGTATGAATTCTCAGCAACCAAAAGTCAGAGTTTATTAACAAACCCTGGAAAACGTTTCATAATTATTGTGATAAATCCAAGACCAGATATAATTGAGGGCTTGTTCACATTTAAAAAAATGACTACTACCTGTCAACTTTAAAGAACAAATATCTTTATCCTAATAGAAAGATTTGCTTCAAAGCGTCCATAAAAAAACTTTTTTATCTTTAGTTTTAAATGTTTTATCCTTTATTGATCTTGTTTAATTGGTTGAGGTTTCATGATCTGATGAAGTAGTCCTGCATGATTATATAGAGGATGACATTGACGACAGGAAATATGGAAAATATCTTTAAAATGTGTACAGCTATAATGTAATCTTAAGAAGTAAAACCAACCTCCATTGATTGATAATGCTTTTTCGAAAATTTCAGGCCAAAAGCTTAAACGGTTCAGAGTTATTTTCTGCAGTGTTTTAAAGAATTTTAATTGAGAAAACCACGGTTTAAGTTTTTTTCTTTGCTACTTGACCCAGAAAAGGACAAAATGGCTCAAAACAACCCACTTTTCAGTTATATTTTGGTACCTGACTATCCCTGGAGTATTCAAAATATATTTTAAAGTCTAAAGAGTAACTCTGATCACAAGCGGTGAGCCTTGTTTTACTTCCTTTTAAGGCAATGCGCCCATTAAATCCTTGGTGGTGCAGAAGGCAGAATTTCCCTGATGACCAGAAAAACCCCTGAATTTGAAGGTCAACAAACAGTAAGTCTATTGGGACCAAACTTAAAAAAAATGAGTTTTAATGGCGGGAACAACCTTAAACCATACAGTCATTGAAAATTAATGATTCCCAATGCAAACATGAAATTGGTCACGAAAATATACTTTAAAAATATTTATTTTAACCCTTTCACACCGCAGTGTTTTTGAAAAAAAAGTGGCCGTTTAAGCTTGTAGCATGATAGATAGACAAAGAAAGCTCTTTTCATATTATTTCTAAAAGCATACGGTTTATATGCCTGAAAATGAAGTGATTTTAAGCTATAGCCAAATGACTTGGATGATATGCGTGTTTCGGAATCTAAGGGTTAAACAACAAAATATTTGAAAAATACAAATTTTGATTGATTTGCGACATTCTTGAGGGATTAAGTATGTGCGATTTTTTAGCGCTCAAACCCTCGGGCCTGCCAATAATTTACTTAATTTGAGCAAGGTTCTTTAGAGACACTCGCGCGTATTGCTTATGATGAAACGAAGACTTTGTGTAGAAGTTCCCTTTTATCCCATGGAGAATAAAATGTATTGGTCCTACCTCTTCTCTATACCAAGCTTCTTTTAAACCATTAATGCGCTGATCAAAATGGCTGAGATAATACTTCTCATGATCTCTTTGATGTTGCCAGGGTGGATCTGTAATTTTTCTTAAAGTAGTCATGCTTCTTGACAAGTACAACCGTTTTTTCATTGGTACAATCATTGTGTTATTGGCTAACATTATGTATAGTTAGCTTCAGAGACGAATTTAATGAAAATGATTTCGGGTTTTCACGAGACGAACGAAGAAATGACATATAATTTCATAAAACCTCGTGTATTGTGTATCTTATGTTAAAAATATTGAGAAATGAAACAGTGAGATAACATTCAAGTAAAATACGACCAGTTCATGGTGGGTATAAAGCAAATACAATCAAATAAAGATATCTAAGCCTAAGAGTATCCAACTGATAAAATCTAACTGCATGAACCTTTAACTAATCAACAATCAACATTAATTAACAGTCCTTTAGGCTTGATGTATATACATACCATCTGTTTGTTCTTCGGACGAAGAAAACTCTACTTTTAATAAGCTATGATCACTACATATAATGAAGTCTTGACCTGTCTGGTGTAACCAAGCATCAATAAACGGTATTGCGTCACAAACTAATGCAAAGGGTATACTTAATTGGCGTCTTCACATTTTAGTCCAATATTCAAAAGAAAAAAATCATAATTTTAATTTTCTTATTGGACTATAGGACTAACTGTAAGGTAATTACTTTCCATATCGTAAGCAATTGATAATTGTTGGTAGTCATTTGTTATCTGATGCATGGACGAACTGTTACCAACCAAAGACTATGCATGTACCCAAAAAGTTTGGGTCGCAAAAACACGACAATTAAAAATCCGTCCCTCGTAGGGTCCCTTTTTTTGAAAATTTATCATCATCGCCATATCAAGGATTGTAAAGATTCACACACGTCTCAGTTCTCACGTTTCCCCAGATGCCCATGTACAAACTATCTAAGCATTAAACATGGCATTTTTATTGTTATTTGCAGAGCTTGAGAGATATTCCATCAAAGCCTCGTCTGTACAGGTTAAATTGATGAATTAAACTCTTAAGACGTCTCTGTAATCCTCGGATTCTTTTAAACTCCAAATAAATGACGTAAAAGATTTAAGTAATCTCACTCGTTGCGTCCATATACGATGTCAATACGACTTCTAATAGAGACTATGGAAGAAAAAATCAGCTAGTCGAACCCAAGCCTCTTACAACTGACTGATAATAGAAATTTATTCATGGTTGTGTGTCCATAGCTAATAAACCAAACCACAAACAGTTAAGCATTTTCCCTCACGTATTAAACTCAATCGCCATACTATTGAGGAGTCACTTGAAAAAATGACTGCGTTTTTTTTCCTTGACGATGGATTGTGGATTTCAAATAACCCACAATTCTCATAACTTTGGTAAACCACGTGTTGTTAAGGATTCTCTTTTTAAACCTCAAAACAATGGTTAATTAAGGTTAAGAGGTTAAACTGTTGCGATACAAGACGGGCTTGTAAAATTATTCATACGAGGACTGTCTATCCACTGTCTAATCTTTCTTATAAACATCATATTGTCTCTACTGTTTCCATCACAGTCTGTGTCTGAATAACCTAAACTAAAGTTCAAATTGATTTTGAATTTTTTTCTTCTAATAAACTAAAATTCTTAATTGCATCCAAAATAAAATCCAACTCATACACTCCTTTTATTTTATAAGAACCAGTTTACCCGAGGCTCGGATGTTGTAATGTAACTTTGATCCGCATATTTTCTCAAATTTCCCACCCCACCCCACCCCATCCTTAAATATATGCCTAAAATACTTCCCTTGGTTTAAGCTTTAATTAGGAAAATTGCCTTGCTAAAATTATGATTTCTTTACAGTTTTTGGTAAAATTTACCACCAAATCGGAGGCTCGATGTTGTTATAAAATAAAAAAAGCGTATTGACTTAAGTTACTTCGATTTCACTAAGAACCGCTAAACAAAGTTCCTGCTACGCCTTTGTATTTTCTAATAAATAGACTTTCTGAATATGTCAAAATGGACCCATACCATAAACTAAATCTAAATTTAAAAAGGTCTGCCTGTCTCTTATAATTTTCCGCATATACTAAAAATTGTTCTCACAAAATAACTTTTTTCTATAACCTTCATAAATAAATTGAATTTGCTGATAAAAATGTTGAAGTGAAGGCCCTCTTTTTTATCAGAAAATATCACCTTAGATAGAACTGTGAACTGATGTTAAAATGATGTTAAGTTGCCCTTTTAACTGAGTAGGTGGAAAAAGAATGAAATATTCATGAGATAACATAATACCAGTTAAATTCGCTTTCCAGAAAAAAGAACTGCTGTAGCACACACTAATAATCTATTTAGCTGAAAACATGCACCTGAAAACAAAAGACTTTGAACGTTTTCTTTCTATAATGAAACGAACGAAACTACTGCCGTGAATTTGATTTAAGTTACATATTGGTATTGCCTCCTCATCACGTCCCTAGTAAATACTAAAGCTTCAGGGACACGATAAAGGATTTTTCACGCGATTGTAACGATAAAAATCAATCGCACGAAAACTGTTGCCGTGTCCCCGCAGCTTAACGGAATAAAGCACAACAAAACATTTCAACACATCTCTCCCTTTCTCCTAGTAGGGCTTGCCAGGACAACCAATCAAAACAAGTGCTAAATATGACCCAAGCTGACTGAAAGGTAGGTTAAGACACCACCTAAATTTAATTAGAAAACCAGCTTATTCTCACGCTTAGCAAAATACCTGACGAAAAAGAAACCACATTTCTGATAATTGATATATTGCGAAAAAATGTCTGTTTATGTGAGTCTGCTCAGGGGAATATGTTTTGTTATGTTTTGTTTCGTTTGAAAGTCTGTTGCTTTTTATAAGAACAATAATTGAAATCGGATTGGTGGAAAATCAGTGCAGAAAGTAAAATTATTTTTTTATAAGCACCAATATGTATACTGGTGCGTTAACTTCTCAAAATCTCTGTTTCTTTAAAAATTCTTTATGTTATAATTCACTGCACTCTAGTACAACCATTAATGTAAAAATTAAGTAATTGAGAACCATAGGTCTAATTAAGTAATTCAAATTTACTTCGTTCTACCTTAGTGGAACTATTTTTGGCGGGAATTTAATTTGGCGGATGGCGAAAATGTTTAACCTTAAAATGGATTAAAACAGCAAAAAAAACACATTTTAGGGTTCATATCTTCAAAAAAAATAATTTGGCGGATGGCGGAAAAAATTTAATTTGAAGGATTTTGGCCAAATCCGCCAAATCCACCAAATTTTCTTCCCGCCAAGACATCTTGAAAACATTCTCGCTTAAATGTTATATATAAAGCCTTGGAAATATTTTTGACTGACCAATAATTGATTATATCCTCATCTCAAAATTACACAACGAAAATATAATCAAAGAAGTAATAAGTTGTGTTCCTTTAAACATTTAAAAGATAAAAAGAAATACCTTTCTTACCACACATGATTTTTAGGACGTTTTATAAAATCTCACTAAGTATAGACCCCCTTCAACAATGAATCTTTGACTATATGATTTTAGCTGGCAAAGAAAATCACCTAACAAATCAGCTATATATAGACCCCTACAAGGCCTACAACAATGAATCTTTGACTATATGATTTTAGGGAAGAGAAAATCATCATTTTCAAAACTTTTCAAGCTCAGCTAACAGCGAGACAACATTTTAAACTTTGAATTAAAAAAAAAGTAATAATTGGAACAAACTCAACTCTCCAAATCCAAAAGCTCGACAAAAAAAAGAGGCTCCTTTCATTCACAAATTGTGTCTTCAAATTTCTTCTTCACAATTTCATGAAAGTAGGAAAAAGTAAAGTGAAAAGCTCGAATATTATTCTCGACATGTTTTTTTATATCTTCCATCTTTGCTCAAACATTTTCTCTGTGTAAAGTTTTAAACTACGAAGCCTGTTTTACAGGGGGTATCAAATTATTATGCTAATTTTTTTATTTTTTTATTCAATTTTCAATGGCTATAAGAATCAAAAGATATTTGGACCTTCATAGCTCAAACTGAGTATTCTTACCTTGGGGTATTTTATAGTTTTTTCTAAATCTTAAACTGTTTCGAAAAATGAACAATCGAATTAAACATTTTTGAAATTTCCACAGAGAAATAACATCCTAAGGTTTCTCTCTCACCTCGATTTCACTGGCAATTTTTTTCTCAATGAAAGTTTTGGACATGCAAGCCGACCTTATTTTTAGAATTTTCATACCCCATCTCATGTTACTAAAATAAAATATACAATTTTTTTTTAACCTTCCAGGATTTATAAGAATGTGTAATATCACCCCAAACATTTTCCAGTGTGTCAAGTGGGCTGAAGATTCTTCGATGGCGATGTTAGTGAAAAACTTTCTGTTGAAGATCAAAATATGGCACATTTGCTAGTCCAAAGCGCATCTACTGCCGCAAGGCTTGACTGTAAGAGAGTTGCTTAAAAAAGCATTTTCCGTATTTTGATAGAACCAAAAAAAACAATCAATTGTACCCATTTTGTCACAAGTGAACTTGAGGTAAGATAAACAATCTGTTGCGCAATATAAAATAAACAGCTCGTGGTTTTAGTGCAAAAAGGTCATTCACATCGATTTTGTTCACATAAATCATTTGAGGTGTGAGTGTAGTAGTGGGAGAAAAGAATTTTAAAATGGTAAGCAAGAATAACAATATTCATTGTAATTTCCTGACCTGAATAATTTTCAAAGCTACAAGAAAGTCCTTGGTTCAAATCTCAAATTAAAATTACAAATTTCTATTTCAGGCAAGCAAAAAAGTCATCAAGTTGATAAACGGAGTTGAAATACCAAAGCTTGGATTTGGGTAAGTATTTGTTTTACTAAGCAAAAAATTTTTTTTTTTAAATCTCGTTTTAAATGAAATACAATCAAGTCTTTCGTCTCGTAATATCTTCTAAAGCTAAGAACTATTTACGATGTCATTACGTAACCTCTTCTACGTAACCGTCCCAAAAAGCCTAATATTTGCCACCGTTTGCCACTGGTTTCATTGCTCAAAACTAGTGGCACCAGGATGTTTAGAATGCTTTCATAGGAAGAATTACGTAACGGATATATTGAAATCAAGATTCGTAGAAAACTGCAATACCTAGCAAACAAATTTTATCTCGCAGGACATGGTTAGCTGAACCCAGCGTCACCGGCCAGGGTGTCAAAACCGCATTACGGTTAGGCTACAGACATATCGACTGTGCATCCCGGTATTTGAACGAGCCAGAAATCGGAGAAGCATTGACTAAAGCATTTAACAGGAATGCGGACATAAAGCGAGCAAGTGTCTTTTTAACCGGCAAACTATGGTCACAAGATTTCCATCGTGTCAGAGAAGCATGTGAACAATCGTTGAAGGATTTACAAGTCGATTACCTAGATCAATATCTAGTCCATCATCCCGTCGGTATTAATGCTGAATGCAGCACTTTCTTCCCAGAAAAAGGAGAAGATTTGATCCCATGGGAAGCAAACAGATTTCAGGTAAGATAGCATAAGTAATGATCACATCCCATGGGAAGCAAACAGATTTCAGGTAGGATAGCATAAGTAATGATCACATCCCATGGGAAGCAAACAGACTTCAGGTAAGATAGCATAAACAATGATCACATCCCATGGGAAGCAAACAGACTTCAGGTAAGATAGCATAATCAATGATCACATCCCATGGGAAGCAAACAGACTTCAGATAAGATAGCATAAGCAATGATCACATCCCATGGGTAGCAAACAGACTTCAGGTAAGATAGCATAAGCAATGATCACATCCCATGGGAAGCAAACAGACTTCAGGTAAGATTGCATAAGTAATGATGAATACAAGAATAGCCTGACCAACATCATTTCATTATTGTTTAAATTGACGCATCTCAAAAAAAAGTTCAAGGCCGACTAAAAGGTCGCAGACCTACAATCATGGCGGAACATTCTGACATCATTTTGTTCTCCCTCTCCCCCTACCCCTCTTGACAGTCATTTTCCAGCCTCTCAGAGGAATACAAGATTGTTAAAGGAAAAGGGTTGGGATCCTTATCAAATCAGGAGGAGGGATACATTCCACCATCATTATAGTGTAGATAACTCTCCTGAATTTAACAATAACAATTGAGATTATACATTGCTTAAATCTATTTATTTTTTCAGGAAACATGGTATGAGATGGAAAAATTATATAAGAAAGGAATGGTACGATCCATTGGTGTTTGTAACTTTACTGTACACAAATTATCAAAGTTGTTGAAACGTTTACCAGAGGTGAGACCACACACTGTACAAAATGAATTTCATCCACATCTGCCACAATGGAATTTGGTTGATTATTGCAAAGCAGAAGGTATTTGAGTTATATGTTGTTTGAATTCACCAGCACTGATTATTTATCATCCAATGAACTTCTTAAATATCTGAGAATTTTGAGGGGTCAACAAAATTAAGACTTAAGACGTTGATTGAGTGTTTGTTATGATTCATGAAACTTTATTTTCAAATCATTCCACGAGGTCACCATACTCTACCAGTAAATAAATACAACTGAAATGCACATATATGGCATACTTCACATGGCAATAGCACATCAGACAATAATACAATAATAACAATATAGAAAATATAACATCAAACCGCTAATCTGTAGTAAACGTTTCATACTGGGACGTATATCAAGAGAGTTTATTATTTCTTTATGTACCATATGTACACGCAGGGTCGTGTGACGTATCTGCAGTAAACCCTAATCCTTCCAGCCTGACAGACACAAATCTACATCTTGAAATAAATGACATTTTGTCTTTTGGTCATAACTTCTGTCCAAAAACCAATGCATTTTTTTATGGCTGAGAAAGAGCTGAGAAAGAGCTGAGAAAGAGCTTTTCAAAGATTTTCAATGGTTGATGCCCTAATCAATTTTTCTCTAAAAGTCCACATATTTAACAACAACAAAAAGAGTATTTTTCAAATGAATGTTGCTCGTGATAAAGGTTAAGGAACATGATAGAATGGGTTTTCAGGATAAAAAAAACTCAAAATGTTTTCAGACTTACTATCGATTTTTTTCTACTTCTTCCCATCATATCCAACGATGGCATGGAACCACCAAACTTGAAAAAATGTACTAACATTCAAGAATGACAACAACCCCAATCTCTTGAAATGACAACAATACAAGAATGTCATAAAAGCACAAATAGTTTCTTCGAGTATATCACGGGAGCGCAATCAAATTCGAATCATAGCACTGAAGCCATTTTTTCTCCCATTACGGTAAAAACGCGATAATCCAACTTAACCGCTATTAATTAAATACAAATAGTTTTTAGAGCAATAACGATGTAGCCTTTGTATATGGAGTTAATTAATTAAGATTTGAATAGAAAAGATATTACTAATCAGAATTAATGAGTTTGCATCGTTAGCGATCTATTAAATATATAGTTGTTTTCTAATCATTCAAATTAAAGGTGATGGCATATTTGGGTAAATTCCAAATATTACTTTAAAATGCCCTACAGAAGGAGCTCTAGGATCGCTGCTAGAACTAAATATTGGTACTTTTTTACGATTCGAAGTTTTTGAGATCGTTCTTTCGTTGAATAAAACAGCTATGTAATTACGGCGTTCTTTTCATGTGGCTATCGTATCATACGCATTCCTCCAATCAATTACACTTAGAAACAACAAGACGTCATTTAAACAGCTCTCGTAGCCCCGGCGGAAACCCCTGAAACCAGCTTATCCTCCCCCAGTTTATATGTAGAATTCATACATTGTAGGTGTTTGTATGACTTTAAAATGATTTTTTGTTGGAAAGTTACTTCAAAGTGGACAACTAGAAAATAAAAGGCTTTTTAAGATTCTGAATTTTAAGATCAGACTCAACAATACAATTACCATCAATTCTCTTCATCTCTCTTTGAATTACTTAAGGGATTTCATTGACTGGTTTTTCATCACTTGGCAACCAAGAACGACCACCACAGATGATTGAGGCTGGTGATACTGTCCTTTTGAAAGACCCCACAATCACTTCAATTGCTCAAAAACATTATGTCTCCAATGCTCAGGTATTTCAACCCACTTTAACAATAAAGTTTTTAACATTGTTGATGAAAATGATGTCCAGATTTGGTGGGTCACATAATGATGGAGACAAGCAACAACAGAATTCATAAATAAATGTTTCGCAGAAATCTTCTTAGCGTATACCGAATCTGGACATGTACAATCAGGTCATTAACCCCTCTCAATGCTTTTGAAGGTGATCTGTTGGCATATGGTAGCAATAGCTGACCTTATTTTACATCAACCTTGAAGAAATGAGCACATTTGTAAAAGTCTACAGTCTACAGTGCAGGAATCAAGTGAGGTTTCATAGACCACAAAACTCCTAAATGTCTCTAAGGGCTTTCAGTTGAATTATTTTCATGTTTTACATTTTCTTTTTTAACAGGTGTTGCTAGCATGGGGTATGCAGCGCGACGTTGCTGTTTTGACTCGTTCCGTACACGAGCATGAAATGCTGGATAGCATTAATGCTCTTGACCTTGAACTAGACTCAGATGATGTCGAACAAATCAATGGAATCAAGGCTAGATGTCGGTATTTGAGGCATAAATGGTTCTGTTTAACTGGACAAACTTTGGAAGAAGTTTGGGACAATGAGGTGTTAGGATAAAAACAATAGGTTGATCGATGAACTGTTGTAGACTTTATTGTTAACCAGCCAGAGGTGGTTTATGGAAGCAAAATGAAAAAAACAAACAGTAATTATAGCAATTTGTTTAAATAATATTGATCAACAATATATCTTTAGTAAATAATATAAGTTTCATAATTTTATAGGTTAGTTTTAATTTTGAAAAGAAATAAAACATTTTAAAGTCACTCTCTTATAACGTGTAATGGTCGAGATTGAGCTTTCAAGAAATAGGCTCAGATTCTAAAAAATTAGCTTTCCTAAAAATGGTGTATGTTTTTTTACACATTTTTTTATAATTTTGACCAAAGGAAGCCTTTTAACTTCACGCCTCAAAACATTCTTGAAATACATTCTTAATCTTAGTCAAAAAAAGCCACGTTCTTATATACCAGAAAATAGAATAGCCGACGACGATGAATTCATTTTGTCGATGTGCCGTCAGTCGCTGGCTACTCTAGATAATTTACATTTTCTTATCACATTAAAGTTGAATTAAACACAACAATTTGCTGGTTCCTAGAAAATCCTTCTAAACCACAAGGAAGTGATCAAGTAATTCCAGGAATGAAATGGGTAAACTTTGCCTACGCATACTTATGCCCCAAAACACAAGTGAGTATTAGCTAATCTTTAACTCGCCAACTAAGGCGAAAAGTAGCATTAAGAACACCCTGATCTATCGCACTATCCTCAATTTTTAAAACTTAGACCATCGTCTTGGAATTTCAATAAAAAAACGTACCGTCACAGCGTGTAGAAGCTCTTCCAAATGCGCAAAATGTGACGAAAAGTCACCAGTCAATCTTCGAAAAACAGTTCGTCTTTTCTTTCGACTACAACTATCAGAATTCAGCCATTCCCGATGGACCGTATCTGGAGTATCCATAATGCATCCGGTCGTTTAAAAGATTTCCCAAAAAAATCAAGACAATTTATTGATCAAACATGAACCGAATGTTGAACCGAATTGTAGCATAAGAAAATATTCGAGAGCGCTGTTTCACTATTTACACAGATCCCAAACCATAATATCTGTACTTATTATTACATTAGACATTAGTATTACGAGCATAACGAATAACAGAAAAAAAAAACATTTAAATAATAATGAATAGATCTATTGCGATGAGTATAGTTTGATTTCCATTAATTAGGAGATCACCTATTAATCTAAATGGAAATCTTATCAGCTTTAATCTTAGCTAGGAAAATAAAAGCTATTCTTTACTACGGAAAGTTATGTGATATACTTTTCAACCTATAAGATTTAATTATTGCGAGTTGAAAACAAACACTATGGTTAAACTCACTAAAAGATTTTGTTTACTGATTAGAGATAATTAATCTTTAATAAGTGTTCTGTTTTCCCCCAACTGTGACGTCATGCCATGGCAAAGAATTCAATGCCATAAAACTGTTGATAAAAGTGATAAAATAATTAAATTTTAAATACATTATCAGGTATGATAACAATTTTAAATTAATAAGTTTTCCCCGCAGCTTCCTTCTATTTGTCTAACGTAAACCTCACACAATATGATTCTCAATGACAATAATGAGGCGCAATCTCAATAGGATTGGATAGGTGAATATCTTTAGCTTTAACATCTTTTAACTTTTGAGGTAAGCAGTTTTGTGAGGATCTATTACCTAAAGAGAGTATCTATGAAGGGTTTAGTTTAGTGCAAATGAAAACCTCTAATCCTAAATAAAATCTTTAGCCGTGCAATTTAAGATGGGCGAGATTCTTCAATGCGGGGGATTTTGCTGTTGATTTAGATACACTCGTATGTTCTATACTTTACCGCCGCCGTTTTTCTTTAACCACCGTTGATGGCTTTAAGCCACAGCAACGTCATTTTCCCGTTTTTTCTACTATCACTTAACGGACAATAAAATCGTCTATATTCAGATAAGAAATGATGTAATAAGCTGTTCCAGATTACAATATTTTTCTATTCCCGGACAAGCGTCTATTTGATTCTTCGGACAATCAAAATTACCCACGAATATGACAAGACATACCCCGGAGACATATTCTCCACCCCATGTGCAGTTTATTTGCGGAACCTCAAAATGAGTAAAAATATACCTCTTTTGGACTGACTATTGTTGTCGTTTGTTCATCTGTTGGAATATTCCTTCGTGTCTCAAGATTCGAATACCGTTTATTGATCTGCTTCCTGTTTGATGACATTATACGTCTTAAACTGGGTGAAGAAGTTGATTTACAAACTGGTTGGTTGGATGTGGATAAGGAAGACCCTTTGGATTGTTGTTTGAAGAATTCACTTCTCCGGAAGGGCGAAACCACTGATGGTGAGACTAATGAAGATTCGAAAAAAACATCATCCAATCGTGAAAATGGTGACATGGTTCCATTGTTGTTTTGATCTCTGCCCTCACCGTTGTTACTATAGTTACTAATTAGCGTCAAATCCAGCGGTTGTGGCGGAGCCGATGAGCGGTACACACCGTTGTGGTGTGGATTCGGAGAGGATGGTAGCGACAGCGATGACAACGTTTTACTTCGCCCTTTGCCATGCCGCTTTTGTATGAGACTTTTTTTCATCCTGGTAAGTTTTATACTAATCTAACAATAAACGTTTTTTTTCAGCTTGATACAAAATAAACCGTAAGCTTCTGAAAAATGAGAAATTCCTCGAGATGTTAGCCAGCTAAAGGCCTCCCTATACCGGCCAACATGTTAGCCAAACATTTCGACCAACAATTTTTGAGTTTCTTTTCCTTTGTTTCTAATGTTGGCACCCACCGCAAACCGGCCAACATATTAGCCAACTTGTTGGTCGGTGATGTTGGTCGAAATATTGGCGAACATGTTGGCCGGTTTGCGCCCCACTTAACAGATTTTCTCAAGCAGGTAATTACAACACGGTAAACAAAATCACACACGAAACTCTCCATCTTTTCATTCTGAAACATTAAAGTCAAAACTTTCATTAACATAAGGCTTAGCACTATCATGACGAACACAAATTGTTTGAAAGTCCTTTAAGAAAGAAAGAGTGATAAGTTTATTTGTTTGAGGGATGAAAACTCCTTCATCCTTCATCCACTTCAAAAGACGAATACAGACCAGAGATCCAGGAAAAGAAGAAAAAAGTTTGTGAAGAAAAAACTTTCAAGTTTGTGGTAACTGTTTGACTAATATCTAACCTAGTCCAGCAAAAACGGAACGTTATCTTAACGTCCAAACAACGTTGTTTTAAAGTCAGAACTCTATTTGGACGTTGAAACAATGTTCAAACATCGTTGTGTGCCTGTTCTTGAGTTAGTTTAAGAAAGCTTTAAATCAAACAACGGAAACTCCTGCTTACCCAGAATAAAGAATCGAAGCGGGATTGCCTGAACCCCGCTCCCCTTCCTAAATAATAGCGAGGTTACGTTAAGCGAGATAAATCGAAAGAGAACGGCAGATATCAAACCGCGAACATTGTTCCGCACAATCTAGGACGCTATAAGTTGTGGGATAATGGCCATGCGACGCTATCCGCCGATTTATCTCGCTCTTTAAATGTAATATCGTTAATGACATTATGAAGAAGAAAGCAATATATAGATAAGAAAAAAATTAAAATTGGTAAATCCCCCATAATCTTTTGTACAAGAATATGGCGATGAACACGCAGCTAATATATTCAATAAAAACGAAACGAAAATTCGAAAATGTTTTCAAGTAAATACACAGCACTATATACGAGCCAGTAATATAACAGTGAAAGCAACTAAACAGAGTGAAAGGATGGAAATATGTCTTGACGAGTTATTTTGTGTGAAAAATAGAGAACTGTGAACCATTACTTAATAACAATTTTTTTCATAATAGCCTCGAGAGACAAGCTAAGCAATTTCTCATAAACTCAGTCACAGATTATAAACAAAGAAATTTTATGTAAAAATTATCGTTCTCAATAAGCAATTAATTTAATTTTTTTCCAAATACTTCTTTTTTATAAGAACAAAGCATATAAGAACATAAGGCTTCGAAAGGTCAAAAAATTAAGAACATCTTAAGAACATTCGGAGGCTTCAAGAGTATAGAAATAAGAATTTAACCAATTATAGTAATTCAAGGCTAATTGGTGTAGCAATTCGATAGTTTGTTTGAAGCCAGCTGACTCAAAAAGTGATGAGGAAAATAGTGTTTAAAGCCAATTAAGTCCCTTATCAGCAAATTTTTGAGACTCAAATTTAAAGACTTGATTAAGAACATTTTAAGGCTTGAAACCAAAAAAGCTAAGAACATCCTCACCAGAAAGCTTATAATGCTCATTATTTGTCCAAATAAATTGATTTTTGGTCACATTGAAATGTACTCAATGAAAAATGAGCATTTTTGAAAAAAAAATTATTTCGTTAATTATTCGCCGAATTACGCATAATTAATAAGATATTTTAAGGGTCCACTTTGCAGTAAATAACGGATGGAATACTTTTCGGATTGATTTCAAATTTTACAGATACACTTTTCATATGTTTTTTCATGTTCCCTATAAATTTCAAGCTTTTTAGAAATCTATTCGCCGAGATATGCAATCTTAAGTACGAAGTTATTCATTTGGCCAAATTTGGAAAAACTTCAATTTCTGACAGTGACGTCAAATTTCATGCTATGATCTGGTGACATAATTTATAGGGAACATGCATACTTTTAAAATAAACAATCCCTGAAAATTTCAGTTCAGAAGCAGAAACAGTTCCTGAGTTATTTAGCAGCGTTTCAAAATATTTCATTGAGAAAATCACGTTAAAAGTTTTTTCTTTGCTATTTGACCCAGAAAAGGGCAAAAAGGCTCAAAACAATCCACTTTTCAGCTATATGTTGGTACCTGACTACCCCCTGGATTGCTCAAAAGCCATATAAAAATGTTAAAAGTCACTCTGATCACAAGTGGCGAGCCTTGTCTACTTTCCTTTTGTGTCTACGCGCAAAATAAATCTTTGTGGTACAGCAGGACAAAGAAAATCCTGAAAATGAAGAGCAACAAACTGAGAGTCTTTTGGGACCAAATGGTCTTTTTGGTGGGGAACCACCTTAAAAGGATTAAAGGTACCTTATATTCAACACACGATAACAACAACTCGATTCAGACAAAATCACCAAAATAAAATGAACCGCAGACCCTATGAAACGTAGGCCATATGTAGTCATATTTATTCTTTCTACAAGAGTCATTTTAAAACTTTTTTCATAAGCAAAAAAAATACTTAATAAGCTTTCATTTCTTTGAGGACTTGATTTAACACTTTACCTGTGAAGATTATAGTTTATAAGAATAAGAATAACAATAAAAAATAGTAATAAGTAAGGTCTGGAAACCTACAAACTCTAATATGGTATGGTTAAGAATTTAAACAGCGTGAAACGTCAACACATTACTAACTAATGATGGTTCTTATAAAAAGATGTTGAACTAGATTTACGTTTTCGAAAAAATCTGAAAAGTTACATTGCACCATGAAAATGATACAAAACATATAAATTATTTACAAACTCTCAAATTTTTCAAACAGGCCAAATATCACTTCACTACAGGGAGGTCTTCTTGCAGAGCTATTCATTATTACACACAAACGTTGTGAGTGGTGCATTTCCAGCAGACAAGGATATATAGCAGAGCATGTTTATCAAACATTAAATTATTTAAGCCAAACGAAATCTTTGTATATTATAATTTATTCAGCATATGTAAGCTAACCCATAAAATATTTGTTTAAGGCTGACCGCTAATTGGCGATGCATCAAACTACTTATTTTTCAATTCTATTCGCAAGAGGACAGAATCTTTTCCAAATATGGAATGAAAAATGTCCACAATTTCAAACAACACCGGAAATCTTTTATGTTAAGCATGAAGCATGGTGTTCTAAGAATTGCGAACACCATGAGCACAAACCGTTACCATCGAATATAGTTAAAAACGAAAGTTTCAAATTCAAAATAGGCGTGGTAGGAGGGCTAATGGATTTCGGATAAAATAAAAAAATCTTTGTCCAAAGCGCAAAGGGATCACCCAAAAGAAATATATGTAATTACATACACATGTAGAGGTCGTTTTTTTGGTCCCTTAAGCTATTGCTTGGGGAGGAAAAAAATGGTCCAAGAAAATATCTTCTCGATGTCAAATTGGTTGAGCTTTTTTTGGTGGTCAAGTCAAGGAATTTTGTACATGTGATTCTCTAATTCTACCTGAATATCAGCAGCCAGCATTATGAAATCCAACCTTGGAAAATTTATAAAATGCATACCATGATCAAATGAAGAAGATCTTCCAACCTTGCAAAATGTGTCGAAAGATCGTCAGTGATGGCACGCAAAGTCATGCTTCGACCACGCCTTATTGTCATTCGTGCAATCACCACATTATTTCTTCTCTCCATAGTGATCAATTTTTATGATATTTTATCTTCACAACAAAGATGATACAAATTCTAAGTTCAGAAGATTTTTCAAATTTTGCGACGAACGGATGCGTCATCAATAGAACCACATTTTTGTCGGGCAAATCTGCCAGGAAAATAAGCTCTTTAAAAGCTATAAAACCGGTGCTTTTAAAACAGCATGTTTTCGGTTTTTCTTTTAAAATTCGCTACAACGTGCTAAGGGAACAGTCATAAAGTATCTACTATGGTGGGGTGGAGGACTTTTTTAAATTCGAAAAAAAAATTCGCACCCCCACCTGAGGGTGGCAAAAGAATTTTGTTTGTTTTGTTTGAAAGCACCGTTTTCAAACATTACTTTGCATTAAAACAAAGGGGTTCTACCTGGAGGTCCCACCACAGGAGAAAATTTTCAAAATTCTTTCTCAAAAACCGCTAATTTTGCTCTCCTTTTTAGGATTTTAAGGACATCTGGGCTAGTTTTTTTAGAAGCATTGCTTTCAAAGACTACTTTGACAAGAAACATATCAAGGGGGTTCTATCTGGAGGTCCTACCATGGTTGGGGCCGGGCCGACAGGAGAAAATTTTTTTCTCAAAAATAGCTAATTTTGCACTCCATTTTATCGAAATACCGTCTAAGGTGCTCTAAAGAGGGCCAAAAAATTTCACACCCCCCCCCTAGGGACCCGAAAAAATTTTCACACCCCCACTAAGGGTAGCAAAATAATTTCGCACCCCTACCCCCTAGAATCCTCCACCCCACCCTAGTAGGTACTTTATGACCGCTCCCTAAGCTACAGCGTCTTCGTAATCGTAGGTCCACCTCTTTGCTTGATTTGCAACGAGTAATCAAGTGAAGATAAAGGGTGGCCTCACCAATACTATGCCTCAAAAAAACCGAATGTATGCACTGAAGAATATACGTCAAAGGCGCTTGCAAATCTCGCAAAAAATCATCAAAAAAATTCTAAAACTATGGCAATATAAGATGGACTTTGTCAAGATTTGTCAGGATTTAAAATGACAAAACAAAGGAATAAAAGTCATTTAAAGTTCCTTATCACTTTAAGAGGTCAGTTTTAGTCGATATATTACTTATCGATAATTATGTATTTGTCATTTGAAATTGGAATGTTTTGAGAACTTGTACAGTTGCTACATAACATTAGCGAAGTTACGCAAGAGTTTATTTAGGACGTTAGATGCGTTTGTGGTGGCCTGTGCATAATTCGTCTAAGCAAAACTTGTTAACGAAAATCTATGTGCTGAAAAATAGGTCTAGAAATCATGTCCCGGTTTCCCTACAGGAAAAAAATGCCCACTCCTTTTGAAGAAAAAAAAGATTCTGATATTCCCACTAAATATTTATCGACCAAATGTGTCATCTCAATCAATTTTCAAACAAAAATCAATAGATACGATATTGCCAGTGGAAAGAATCCCCCTTGTAATTTACGTCTCTTTTTGATACCCTGACAAAGAATTGATCACCGGTCAATACACTGAGACAGCGGTGGAATAAAATTTAGATGCTAGACGCTTACTGATAGCCAATCATTAGAGTTTCGACATACACAGGTAATTCTTGACACTTAAGAGATATTAAAAAAAACAAAGGTGTCGAGTGCTGGCATTTTTTATAAGACAAAACCTATATCCAAAAATAATCCTAAAGCCACGCGATATTCAAGCGGGAGAGATTTTTCCACATGGGAAAAATCAAAATTTTGTCGCAGCCATTTATGATTATGACTTGAAACCTCAGCAACATAATTTTGCCGATTACCTATCACTTAAACGGAATAAAAGATTAATTTTATCAGAACAGTAAGTACCAAGTCAATCTAAGTGATCAATTCATGCAGACATGATGTCAAATCAGAATAATCCTTATGTATGAAAACATCACAGAAATGTAATTGATACTGATAGCTTCATGCTGAAAGAATTTTATAGCACTATTTGGCACTTACAAGCTTAAAACTGCTAAAAATCCCTTCCAAATCCAATCGAGTCCATAGCAACACGCAGCCCTGATCTGACCCCAAGAATGGGGGTTTGCTTATATAAAATATAACAAGTGATACATTTATGGACCTACCTGGTTATAAAATAAAATTAACCCTTAACGCCATAAGAATGAATGAACGAA
>JAUJPO010016568.1:0-19711 GCA_032270745.1 Tiaropsis multicirrata | reverse complement strand
ATTTTCACCGTGCCAACACATTTGCTCGAGTTAAGGAGAGGTTCGAGTTATAGAGGTTCGAGTTATGGAGAGTCTACCGTATTCGCAATCCCAGTGTATTTCATACTATTGTTCCTGTAATCATATAATGTCTATAATAGTATTATACCATGCTGTAATTTGGTCAAGTATCTGGATCAACCCTTTCCGTTATCGGACAAAAATTGTCGGACAAAAGTGACGAAATTTTTGGAGGTGACGAAAATTTTGTCCGACGAATAATTTAGTCCGACGAAAAATAAGTCCAAAAAAAAAGGCTATTTTTTAGCCTATTTTTTTAAGGCTAAAGTTTGCGTTTTTTTTTAACAAAAGTGACGAAACTATTTGTGGGTGACAAAAATTATGTCCGACGAATAATTTAGTCCGACGAAAAATTAGTCCCACATTGTTTTGTCCGATAAAGTATTTCAATTCCTCAAAAAAAATAACAAATTTTTTTGAAGCGACTCGATTTTTTTATACACTCCAAATCAGAAAAAAGTTTTTTACAGAGCCGTGACCAAGTCAGAAAACCCTTTTTGCAGAGCCGCGATGGGTCAAAACCCTATATTAATGTTCAGTATATTTGGCATTTGGCCTTGCTACTAACATTTCACGATGCCAAATATACAAGACATTGGCTTGGCGAGTGTAAAGTTCAAATGACAAGACATCAGCCTGGCGAGTTTAAAGTTTAAATGACAAATATACTGGGCATCGGTCTGGCGAGTGTAAAGTTCAAATGACAAGACATGAGCCTAGCGAATTTTAAAGTTTAAATGACAAATATACTGGACATCGGCCTGGCGAGTTTAAAGTTTAAATGAAAAATTTACTGGACATATCGACGACATATCGGCCTGGCGAGTATAAAGTCAAATAACAAATATACTGGACATCGGCAGTGAAAGGGTTTAAAGATAAAATGAGATAGGAAGTATCGTTATTCTCTTACCTGAACCACGCATCCCCTTTGTTATAGCGCTGAGTTTTTTCAATCCCTTGGGCATTAAAAACCCTATTGCAACATCTTTATAATAATCAACGTTATCAAATTCTTTTTGCCCTCCGTATATCATCATAATTTTTTGTTTTACTATGTTTCCATAAGCATCTCCTAAACCTGTGACCAAGAAAAGTTAAAAAATATTTATTTATTTATTGCTTGAATTTAATTTGGATAGATTTGGCAATCTTCATGCAGTTCTTCTAGCCGGTAATACAGTAGATTGGGTGCCCACCCGATTTCCACCCTTCTCGGCTGCCATCCTAAAGGTTTGGAGAATAAGACGGGGGACAAGCCTGAGTAAATCTTTGACTCAGCCAATCAGATTGCTTTAAGATGACGTAATAGTTAAAATCATTTCTGTAAGAAATAAAAAGGTGCGAAAAAAGAAAATAGCGAGGATACGCAAGAGGAGATATAGATGCGTTTATGCCAGCAAGTACATAAATTTTCATTTACAAGTTTTGTTAAAAAAGCTGCCCAATTTGTCATAACACGTTGCCCCAATTTGTAATGAAATAATAATTTTTCAAGTAGGGAATTTTCCACCGGGACGGTTTTGGACCTATTTTTTGCACCGGGTCTGTGATACTGAGATGAAAAGAAATAGAAACAGTTTATGATAAAATTTAAAATCTGACCTGGCACCATGACTATGCCTGAAACAGTGGTTCCTGCCAGACCAGCCCAAAATTTGACACCAGAATCTAAAGAAATATTTTGATTATTAAACCAATTCAAGGGACTGTTACTTTTTTCGAGATAGATAAAATCTAAACACGCATTTAAGATAGAAAGTACAGATATGTCAAAAAGGGAACAATTCTAAATATAAGTTCGAGATAATTATAGAGAGTAAAATGTGAAATATTAATATCCTTCAAAGAGCCTCAAACTATTTAGCAATAACGTTCAAATTTTTAATTTAATTATTACCTCCTTCGCCATTGTAATGTTTGATTCCTTGATCCAAAAGATAGAGACCAACATTCCATCCTGTGCTGACAGCCATTGGAATCAAGAATGCAAAAGTCCCTTGAGGGTCGACCGCTAGAGAGAAAAGCATCCATTTTACTGCGTTTAAAAGAATATGTTTCACGTATAAAATGTTGAAATAACCTTCTGTGTCTATTGGGGGAAAAGGTAGTAGGCCACAAAGCATAATCAACTTTACCTCTGATGGGATTGTTCCCAACATAACAATAAAGATTCATATATTCTCCGCCAAATCCAGTTGGATCTAACGCCCCAAATCGCCCGTATCGAGCAAAGTAGATCCTATTTCTCATACTGTAAACGCCCGATAAATGTGGTAATGTTTTGACACCCCATCGTCCGATGAAGAGGTAGGGGTTGGTGGTATGTTCATCCTTGGTGATGATATTACCAAATGGATCATAGGTATATTGGTTGACAAGCTTTCCTGTAGAATCTGTCAGCCCGATGACCGACCTATTAGAAATAAAACAGTAAAGTATTTTAACATGAGTAATACAAGCACCACGTGGGCAGTTTTAAAATTCCTTAAAAATTAGTCTGATTTGCAGACCCATACTAAAACCGTTGTACGTATGATAAGAAGCACGTTTCGTTAGAGGATGAGAGCAGCCTACTTAAAAATGAGGATAAATCTAAATGAGAAGAAGTCTTTACTTCATAAGGGATCAGTTATTACAGAGTTGAAAAATTCTGTGGAAACATTTTGTTTGAGGGGCATGGGCTAATAATTTCAAAATGGCTTCCTTTGATAATGATTCACTCATAGTAAATGCTTTCTTCCCCTTAACAAAAAACTCGAAATTTAATTTAAGTGATCCAAAAAAGTTCAAATCCCCGCTAGATATGAGCAAATTAACACAACGACAATCATGGGTGCATATAGTATCAATCTAACCAACGACAAAAAGAATCCAGATTGATAGATTTTATACTCACAGGTGCTTGTTTGCAACCCCCCCCCCCCGCTCAAATATTAAAATTTTGAACATTTCCAACCCCCTACCGTTTATTTTGCCCCCCTCCCCGTTTATTCGGAATCTGAGAATACATAAATTGTGTGCAATAAAATACTGACCCAACATGGTCGAATTGATAGTAAAACATGGCGTTATTATTGTGGACTTGCAACTGGCTGATTAATCCGTGCTCCAAGCCGTGATAAAAATACGTTGCATTGCCGCCAGTAAACTAAAAATGTCAAACGAAGGAATAAAAAAAAGTACATTTAAGCTAAAATAAAAGTATATAAGATGCTCACATTGGGGTCAAAATTTATTTATTTTAGTTGAATATTCGAATCATAGGAGGATAGTTCGAATGTAATTAGTTTTCTATAAAAGCAAGAAGATCGAGTGGAGATTTATCAAGAGTGTCCAATTTAATCCGCGAGTCACTAGTAAGATAACATAATGATCTCAGCACATCACACCTTAATTATTGTTTAACTTTGAGAATAATTCAGCAAAATAGGAACCTAATGGAGTTAAAAGTGTAACTTGATCATTTCTTGCGAATATTTCATTAGACTGAGTGATTCCGGAGTAGCAGGTTGACCGGATAATAAAATAATATATACCTCGCCAATAACATCAGCACCAAACAAACCAAAAGGATCGATCAGAAAGTCTGTTGTGATTCCACCGCATGTTTCTTGTTTCAAATTATCCAATGCATCATAAACGTACGAACAACTTTGACTTTTCACAGAAAACGATTCAAGTTTATGTTGGTGGTTGTAGTCAAACTTTTGATCGATTTGTTCAGCAAGGTTTTCAACGCGCACCAAATTCCCGTTCAAGTCGTATGAAATTTTTTCATCGCCATTGACAGAAAGCAACTGGTTCATTTCATTAGTTTCATAGTCAAAAGTCTTTTGTTTTGTTTTCATACTTTTTCGATTCCAACTTTTATCGTAGCTGATTGCATTCTCAATAGTACCTCCATTACCATAGCCAATCAGCTGCAAGATACGATCGTAAACTAGATTCCAGACCCTTTTCGTGTTCCCGTGCGTTTCTTCAATTTGTTTCTTTCTTCCTAGCCGATCGTAACGGTATCGAAAAAGCTGCTCATCTCCTACTTTTCGTTTAATGCTCAGCTCTTCTAAAGCTTTTGTTTTGTTGCCGACCTTGAATGACGTCACTGTTTGGTCCCCAGTTTCCATGGAGTCAATAACGCCATCCCTGTGTTTTACACTAAGTAACTTTTTGACGCCATTTTTCTTTGCAGAAACGAATCTTTCATTTTCGTCATAATTATAGGTGATATTATACTGACCAGATGAGTCTGCTAAAGAAATCCGCTGACCAATATCATTGTATTTGTAAATCAGGCTTATCTTGCCATCATAGGTAACAGTCACAGGTCGTTTATTTTCATCATAAATTAACTCAACAGTACTGTCTTTAGTTTTGGCTTTTTTTAATAGACCGTCATTGAAGTACTCATAAGTGGTGGATGTTTCTTTGGATGATTTTTGATTAATTCGTCGATTCTGATCGTATAAGTAATTTGTTATTTCTTTAGCTCTTGATTGTATGCTTATGAGATCGCCTTTTTCGTTGTACTGGTATTCTTCGCTCAAACCATCAGGGTATGTGGTCACGTTCAGGTTGCTGTCTTCAAAGAATGTGTTGTGAAAACTGACACCATTTCCATCGGTCAATTTGATCAAGGATCGCCCATCTTCTGAATATTGGATTGATGTAGTAGTACCTTCAGCATTGATTGTTGTTTGGGTGAGATCATCACTGGTCATTTCATCTACGAGAAGCTATGGAACAAACAAAGCATTGAAAAGACATCAAAGAAAGATGGGAGTCCGTCCTACTTCGAATTTTAAACTAATTCGAAAGATCTTGAAGAAATGTTCGGATTGGCTGAAATAGTCTATGTCTTTTATGCGCGAGTTGAAATTCGTGAGATTTGATTGGTTTAATTTCTAAACTGTTATTTTTGGTGGGGAATTCAAACTGCGCAATGTTAGTATACTATTTTGTTCTCATATGCGCTTTTTGAAATGGGAAAAAGTTATGATGGGTCCAGATATCATGAAAGATACGAGAGATACGACTATTCATGCTGTAAAATGAATATCGCAAATTAATCTTGATAGAAAATTATGCCTAAAAAATCTAAAGATGTAGGTTCAAATAATGTTTTTCAGTGAGGATGTGTATCTTTCCAGATGGGACAAAATTTATGCTGTGACGGATTTTGAACCTCGTCACGCCTGTTTACACTTAGTTTGAAATATCTCAAACTAGAAATTGCGAATGGGAAATGAATGTTTGAACTTTCGTAGATATGGAGTCTGTGTACAGACAATCATAGAGGGGTGAACAAAATACTGACCATATCATCCAAATAAATAGATCTTTTATTTTCTTTCAATACTTCAAGCGTCGGTAAAGATCCTTGTAGACGAGACCAGACGACTTTTCCATCAGAATTAAATTTCACTTCAGTTCTCTTATTCTCAGGTGTTTTCTTCAAAACGAAATGGCCGACACCTAGTTGTTCGTACGATTGTCCGTATTCGTTTGTCTGAGTATTGATCAAGTGTCCATCGGAGTTGTAATTGTATTGGATCCACTTGTTTGTGTCTTGATTAACAGCACGGATAAGTGTTGAGTGGAAAGATGAGTAATAATAATGTTGTTCTCTCGTTAAGTCCAATACAACTTTTGTCAAGAAATTCCCTTCGTCATAAACATAACTGAAAGAGAAGAATAGTTATCCAAGATTTTTCTGAAAGTCATGAAGGAATAACATAATGTATATACTCATCTGTGTCAGAAGTCAAACCGACTTTAGGCGGACTTTTTTGACGAGACCTAACTGAGCGATAAGAGAGTAATAAGATATTCATACAACATGCAAGAACTCCTATGCTCCCTATTTCCTTTCTGAGTACAATTAACAACGTTCCAATTATTGTGATATCAACGTAAGATATCGACTTTGGATTTTACATTGTCCTAAAAAAGAAAGTTGATTATTTTTTGTGTAAAACCATGGGAAAGTCTAACTGAATAAAAATCTAACGATTCGAGCCTAAGCTAGAGTACTCCGACAAAGCACGCGCCTGATAAAAATGTACATACTCTGCAGTGCGAGTTAAAATATCATTCTTAAATTGCTGGATTTTGTCTACGAATTGATTATCTCCATAATTTATCTTGAAGCGATTTCCGAAGTTATCACTGAGAGTGGTTTTAGCTTCGTCAATGTAAATGATGGAAGAGTTATCAATGCTTCGTACTTTCACAAGTTTGTTGCTGGTTTTATGGAAGTGATAAATGTATGGAATCGTTTGGTCGCTTTTTTCGAAAACCAAACCATCTAAATTAAAAAAAAGATTATAAAAGAATTATGCTGTGTAAGTATATTTAAGAGATTGTATAGCTGCCAATTTGAGACCACTCAAGTTTTCCGTAGTAAAGTCTCTTAAACGAGTTTGGAGAACGAAGCATTTTGTCTCTTTTATTCAAGCAGACTTTTGTACTAAAGAACGAGGTGGTTACAAATTGGAAGATTAATTATATGAGAATAACAGTAGTTTTTATATCAAATTCTTCTTTTGGTTCCATGATATCCAATACGTTATCTTTTATACCTGGCAAACATCCGCTGTTTTTTAGGATGTTTCCGTAGAAGGGATAACGGGAAAACGTAGAATATGTTCTTATAAACCAAATATCACGTGGAGAGTTAAAAGAAACAAATTAGAAAAAAAGCGATCATAAATAAGGTTGCTTTTTTTCGAATAAAATTGTTAAGCTCATCAATAAACTTTCGATAAAAAAACCCAATCTGTGCATTTATCTTCTATCACGACAGTTAGTGTACTTTTGATCAAAAAATAAAATGAAACTGGACTAATTGAGCTTTTAATTTTGTCAAACTTTGCCAAAAATAGCCTGAACAATATTCGTTCAAAATTTAGAGAAATAGAAATGACACTTTGTCAGTTGGAAAAGAACAAATTTGGGTACACTTTGCAGTCACCGAAATCCACCTACTATAGCTATAACCAACCCAAGTGTGAAAATGAAAACTCATACCTTCAGTTTTGTTCAATTTACCAATGATGTTCAAGTATAAGTTCTCCTCTTCATAATAAATGAACTCGTAAATTTCGTATTGAAAATCCAAAACAATTTTCTCTTCACTTTCAAAAACAATGTGTATAGTCCTAAAAATTCAAAACATAACCTGGAGGAGTGATATCGTCTGTTAAGGGCCCTCACCATAGTGAATATAGGCCTTTAAAGTATATCGTGTTATACATTTTCTGTTAGGCCAACCAGTTCTACATCTAAAAATTTAAAAATCGCAACGAAAAAAATTGATGAGGAAGAAATTGAAGACTTTTGCAAAGAAGAGTATTTCAACTTTGAGGACCTTATTCTCGGTGAAAATTGAACATTTTAATTTTCTTTTCGGTTCAGATGACGTGTCTACATTGGAACTAAAAATAGATTTGCGGAAAATCTTTGTAACAGCTTCTTTATCTCAAAATCTTGAAAATAGTGGTCAGTCATAACTTTTCACGCATTGGATGAGAAAGATTTTCCGCAAAAGTCTAAATAACATAACTATTTGTGATTAATTTAGAAAAGATTCGACGGAAAAAGCTCTTTTCCCCATCGAGATTAAGCAATTTTGTAAAAACAGGGTGGCCACACTCTTTCAATGAAAAAAATCCAGCCTTTTTGATCAAAAACATATTTTTTTCCAGCTTTTACAGGCTGAAAGAAGTACATTTTTCCAGCCCCAGTTCTGAAACATGCACTGTTGTCAGCTTAACCAGTTGAAAGACTTGGCCCTAAGCTAAAAGTAGCTTTACAAAGTATTTCTGCCAAAAGTCCTAATCATAATAAGACTTTCTATTTTATATTTTTATCTATTTGGAGGATCCACCATGGTTGGAACGGACAAGAAAATTTTTTGAAAATAGATTGCCTGTCAGAGCTATGAAAAATTTGATTAAAAAATGATTTTCCAGTTTTTCCACCCCTATTTCTGAAAATAACTATTTTTCCAGGTTTTCCAGTTTTTTCAGTTTTTCCAATCTCTGTGGCCACCAAGAAAAAATACATGATTAACGTCTCTTTAAGGTCCATGCTTCATTGATTTCTTAATTACTCATGATAAAATTAATTAAAAAAGATTTTTCAAAAGTAATCTGTTCCTAAAAATGTCAAGAAGGTGAAAACAAAATGTTTTATCTTCAAATTCCAAAACCGATTTCTCACTATGGTCAGAGCCCTTAAGTGGTAGAGAAACGGGAAAATTATGTTGCTGAGATTTTAAGCCATTAATCGATGCATCAAACTAAAGATTAGACCTTGTGTCTTTGGCTCTCATGTAGTTACTCTTCCATAACCCCTTTTAAAACACCGTATAATTTTGAAGTTAGTGGAAATCATGTGGAAATTATATGAAGGTCTATTAACCTTGGCCAGAAAGAAGATATTTTATTGGTATAAAGAATCAATGTCAAAAGTTTTAACAGCTAACATGCTCTTCGTCTTTAGCTACGACACTCAAAGTTTTATCGTATTTTTAAGGCTTTTTAATGTTTACTGGTAGAGGTTTTTGTATTGGGCGATCTCATAATACATAATCCATAACGTGGTAATCACAGAACTTAATGAATGAATGTACGAATGTTTCCACTTGCAAAAGATACGAACAGGTGTAGAATTGTACTTACCAAAAATAGGGAGCCAGCCATGCTTTACCAAAAGGTCCATGCCCATTGTATTGACCTGGGACATCACGGAACGACAGCAATGGATTGATGTAGCGTTTGATTGTGATAGGTAAGAAGCTTTCCGATTCTGTATCCAAATCAATATCAGTTTGCAAATTATTTGTCAGATATAAACCATCAGCTAATGCGAGTTCATATTGGATGAATTTATCTATGGATATTGTTTGGTCTTGGATCATGCTGAAATGAGAAGCTGTCTGGCAGATACGCTGGTGAAAAGACTTCATGGTCGAACCTAAGTTCTTTAAAAGTTGATTCCAAACAGGCTCCCAACGTCGATTGCTCATGTGAAGAGGTCGAAATGCATCTTTTAGTTTCAAATAAGGATTAGGTATGTCTGTGTTATCTAGCCGCTGGATGTAGATTGGAAATGAGGCTAAGCCTCTCTCATTGGGTATAATTTCCAGAGATATTTTAGTAGTTGTTTTAGGTAACAATATACCACTTGGTTGATCGAAGGAGCTCCCAAGAAACATCAAATCGCCTGAATCTGATGTAGTGTCCTCACGAATGTTTCTGATCTTGACATCTCCAGTGATGTTGAGAAACAAAAGGGGTGGTAATGCGTCAGTATTCCCTTCATTTTGAATAGTGATCTCAACTTCAATGTTTTCATCAGGTCGAACACCAGCTGGATGGTTGACATGGATTTTAACAGCACCAGTGCTACCTTCATCGACAATCAAAGGATTATCACGATTTTCAGCCACTATCTGGTCATCTTCAGCATCTATAACCGCCATTATGAATTCCATGTTCAATGTTAAAGATGGTAGCACGAACGTGGCAAACATTTTGGTTGAGCTGAACCTGTAGACCTCATTAGCATTAATTTGGGTGGCGCCATCTTTTGATGTCATTTGTACTATACAGTTTGAAGGAAATAGTGATCCTCTGATTTCAAAAGTTACACTCTGACCTTGAAGTGCTGGAAACCTCATCGGGAGAATTGACATGATTTCAAAAACAGCAATCTTTGCTAATAACTTGACATTAAAATTGTTTTGAGAAGGTAACACGTTTCGAACGAAGATGTAATAATCCAATTTTTTGGTGTTTGAAACTGTAACAGATTGTTTAGAGTTGGTTTGTGCACCAGAATGCGCAATGTAATCATTAGATGTGGCAATGTCACCACTGTTGATGAATAAATCAATAAATTGAGATGTTTGGTCACTTTCTGCCACAACTGACAACGATTCTCCTGGCGGTACATTGGTGATTCTTAACACTAGGCCATTTGCACCAAGATTGAGATTGTCTTCAACACCAAGAGTAAGATTCTGATGTAGAACCAAGACAGTTTCATTGTAGAAGCCATTATTGTTTGCAATGTTCAGCTCACGAATACTAGAACGCGTTTTCACAATCGAATAATAGGAAGCTTGTTTGAGCATTGGTAATCTAGCAGTGTTCACTCTTGAATCCGTCACGGCACCAGGCTGGACATCAGTGATCATTCCACACTGTTTATCAATCTCTGTGTCATCTAGATCCCATTTGGAATCTTCGGAAAGATACATGGCATCACATTTGTAAGCTTTTTCGATGACTTCAGATCCATTGTTGATAATCTGCCAATCTCCATTCAAGCCATCATCAATATTCATTACTTGGTTTCTCAATTTGACATTGATAACAGCTAGGTCAGTTCTGAGCTTCTGTGCTAGATTCTCCATTTTAATGATATTGGCACCATTAGCGTCGTCAAGAAGAGATACTGTTTGGCCATTCACAGTTAGGACTAGGTAATATTTGGTTAAAGGTAAATCAAACGGTAGATTACATTCTATGGATTGTTGATGTGTTTGATTGACATCCAAGTTAACGATAGCTGGCTTACTACACAATCTGATATCTATTGGGTCCACAATCTGGTCCTCACTGAGAACGATTGTAACGAAGGAGGGTGTGAAATAGTTCAACATTCCTGGTCCACGATTGATAAATTGGAATGATAAATTTATTGGTTCCCCGGCAACAATCGATATGTTTTTAACGTCGGAAACGAGTTCGATTTGTGATGAAGGAATCTCTTCAACTGTAAATTCGTGCGTTGCTATGATGTTATTATCCTTTTGATGTTCCCTTATTTTCCCATTTCCATCTAATGTGATGATAATAGAATGATTTCCTATTGGCGTGGTGACAGGTACCCGTAACTTTAAAGAGTTAAGCATACTTGATCCAGTATCTAAACTTGCATATTTGACAGTTGAATACATTAGAAAATTGATATTTTGCGTCACAGCGTTGAGCTTGATAGTGTAAAAGAGTGGACTTTTTTCTAACCGACTTCCATTATTGATGAATTTGAAATCCAATTGAAATTCATCACCAGCGACTACATGTTCACCTAACGTAGTTGATGGTAACAATTCAACCGACAAGTCTGGTAAAGATTCTTTCTTCATCACTAGTTTCGGAGATTCTGATCCTGTTCCAGTCGAAGTTGATGAAGATGTAAATTGGTTGTTTTCTTCTCCTTCAGTTTCTTTGACGGCATTACCAAAGTCGACGACAATTTGGATGTTGAATTCTCCAACCAAGTTTGTTGGTAGCGAGACTTCTTTCTGTTTCGTATACGTTTGATCCGATTCTAATTTAGCAGTCATTGGACTATTGGAAAGTAGGTAGGAATCTTTAGAATCTACTCTTGTCAGGAATACAGCATCAGTCCAAGAGATTTCGGCTTTCATGGAATTTCCTTGATTTTGTACACGCCATTCAACTCTAATAATGCCGGCAGATACAAGCTCAAAAGCAACATTGGTTGCAACTAAATCCGGAGCTGGTGGATAATCAATCGATATTTCTTTCTTCAAATTGATCGGTTCTCTAGATTCCCTGATCAATATGGTTCTGGTATCATGTCGTAGAATCAAAAGCGCGTTTCCAAAAATTTGCTTTGGAAGGTTGAGAACATACTTCTTAGTGACAGGATCTCTGATAGAATCCAGATTGACTTCAAATCTACCTAATTGGTACACTTTATTATCAAGATGAAGCTCTAAGATATCTTCAAATGGCTGGCTAGCCGGATACGATACTGGTTGGTAGACAACATAAAGCACATAGGAACTACCAGAGAAAATGTTATCTAACGGAAGTAAGTTGGTTGATGAAATTGAACCGAAGCGAATCTGGATATCATCATATGCAACGGGCAATGTGAATTTGTGACTTTGCATAATATTATTGTCAATTCCTCTTTCCAAGATGTTACCGTCAAAATCAGCATGAAATTCAAGTCGACATTTTGTTTGCTTTTGTCTTTTGATGGTAGCATTGAAGCTTGGGAAAATATAGTATTGTTGAACACCCAGCTCATGGTTGAATCTCCTTTCTTTCAATACTGCTCGATATCCAGAATCACACTTGACTACCACAACATCTCTCCATACAGTACCACTTGGAACACCAATATCACCAGTATTGACAATCTTGGTATCACCGACACCAATGAGCACATTACCATCGGAGTCAAAACGGTTCTGAGTTGGAAGACTTAAACTCAAAGAAGATTCCACTTTCAAATCAGGAATAATTTGACGCACGGTAAATGTTTTGGACAGCTTATTATTACCGTACTCTTCGTTCTCAAACAGGTCTCGTTGTGAATTTGAATGGATAGATATCGAATATTCACCAGAATCCCATAGAGATGGAATGGCCAATTGAAAGCTGTCCGAATATTCAGCACGTCTGCTTAAATGTCCGAAATGTGTCAAGTATTTTCTTTCTTTGATAAATCCGTCTTTCGAAATTTCCTGCGTAAAATAACACAAAACTTTAACAGATTAACAGAAAGGTAACCCACTGACTGCTCTCAGCCAATTAGATAACGACTGGAAAAACAACAGCCAATCAGATTGTCAAGGTATAGGTTGCAGGCACGACGCACGCAGTTTTAAACTGGTACGCCAAATCTTGAGAGGCGCTTTAAGTCCTTGAAAAAATTAGTTTTCTATTTTTCCCTTGTAAACGGACAATATCTGGTACGGCGGCCACGTGATTGTCGTGCCTGGATTGGGATAACTGAGAAAATAAAAGAAGTAGCCAGAAGATGCACTGTATATGGCTGAAAAAGAATATTTAGTTACAAACCAATCGATCAGCCCATCTTGGGTTATCGGTAGGTCCACTTCCTTGGTTAATGACGATATAGGTGATATTGATATAACCACGACTTGAAACTGATTCAGCCGCCAGAATCTTCTTCAACCGTAAGTCTGGTGGTGGTGTCAAAAAGATGTCAAACATGGCCTTAAAATAAACACACGAGGAAAAAATGTTGTAAACCTATATGGTGTAAGTAGGTATAAAACGTAAAAAGGTTCCTAGGAAAGTAAGATGAATGAGCTTTTCTAGAAAGAATCCGTACCCCCAATGTTGAGGAAGAAGTCATTTTTTCAAAATTACACCCATGGGTTTCGTATCAAAATTCTTGGACACAACATTGAAATTTTTCACACCCCCTAAATGTGAGAATTTGATTTTTAGCACCCATGTCCCCTGGATATTCTATTTCCACGCATACCCCCTGGACTTTTTCCTGATTTGTATAAACCCCTGAATTTTTCACCATAATTACTCCCCCCTGTACGTGGCCGACTTGGGGGGACAACACGGGGGTACCGATTAAATACGGAAAAAAGCAATGTAACCCTTTGATATTTTATACGCACATGCTACCTAACAAAATTTTGATTCAGCCATTCCCAGTGACTCTAGAGAAAAATGAAAAACGATAAGCTCTATAAAGCTCACCGATTGGCCAATATTATTTCCATAGGATTGGTACTCAAATTCTTCTCTGTATGCATTGGTTCGAACAAATATATTGTATTTGCCAACGATGTATTTTGGGATGGTTACGTTCATTGTTACTTGATAATCTGCGCCAGGGAAAAGTTGCTTTGTGTTGAAATGACGCGCCATAGATGTATGTTGGCTGTTTGAAGAGTTTAGATAGACTAGGTCAGTCCATGTGGATCGAATGGTTGGTCCGTTACCAGTATTTTTAACCTTCCAACGCGCTGTTATGAATGTCCCTGGAAATTAAAGGTAAAGTCTATCGCAAAAAAGATTGTCAGTACAGAAACAGAAACCAGTACAGTATTGACATTTTAATTATTTAGTGTTATCATGGTTTCTAAATAACAACTGTTTTAGTAACAATCTTTTTACAACAGACATTAGGCTTAAGGTGAGGGTCACATTCAATGTGTAGCAATCTCCGAGGGATGTGTCACAATATGAATTGAATGGGGGTGTATATAACCTAAAAATATCTAAAAGGGGAGAAAATTATAAAAATGAAAACCCCGTGGGTGATTTTTATTTCAACAAGAGTGTATTCCAGTTGACAAAGCATCCAGGAGTAACCAGGATCTAATTTCAAATCACCTAAACTATATCATAAGTTTGAAGTTATTCATTCGTTACACGTTAGAAAAATAAAATTTCTTAAAAAAGTGAATTTCTTTTACCTGAGAAAATTTGGCTTGGTACCACGACATTTGTTACCATTAAATCAGGGGGTGGTGTTAAACGGATTTTGATCATATTAACAGTAGAATATTGATTGTTTTGACGATTTTCATCAACTAGATTCCCAAAAGCATCCGTCACCACCACGACATAATATTGGCCAATCAAATCCTTTGGAATATAAATTTGCACCGAATCCGTGTATGCATCGCTAGGAAATAAAATCCGATTTTGTCTCCGATATCGGGTTAACACTCCCGAAGGCGCTTCTTTATTTTTGGTAAGAAAAATCTTATCATTCCAATAATACGATCGGAAGTTTTGTCCGCTGCCAGCATTGGTGACCTGCCATGTGACCCGCATTGTGCGACCTGTAAATACTTCTGGTGGGGCTTTGACTGTAACGACTTCTAGATTGCTGATAGCTCGAGTTGTGAATCCCCAAACAGGAGAAGGAACAATTGAACGGTCGTTAACTGTCACCCCGTCGTTTAAAACGTATTCAACTTGCCATAACATTTTGGTATTTGAGGGATACCAGTCACTTTGAAAAGGCGTGTAAGATGTTCGCGTTGTCTCGATGGCTTTGTCTCGTTTCGCACCAAGTGGCCAGACATACAAGCGATACTTATTACTATTTGGGTATGGTGGCCATTCAAGTTCGTACCAAAGATCAACATTGACTTCACCTTTTTTCGGCTTACTTGGATCTTGGATGGGCAATATTTTAATTAGTTGATCAAAGTTGGTCGATTGACCACAGCTGTCAGTGAAGACCCATTTTCTTGTGACGAGACCGTTGCATCTTAGTGCTGAAGGGAAATAAGTGAATGTTCCATCGATGGATTTATTACAAGGATGTACTAAAAGTCCTTCACTCGTAAAAGTGGTGACATCAGGTTTCTTGTAAAGCTCATCTGAACACGGCATCAAGTCTTTTGCTAAGAGATTGACCTAGGTAAAAATAATCATTACTTTTTGAGTAAAAGAATTTCGTTATACAATTGGATGCAATCTACTTGGAAACCGTATAAAAACGATTTTAAAACCAAAAGTTCTAACTGTACAAGCAAATTTTAGGAAGTTAGCCATGTTCAAAGATTTGGTATTCGTAAGGGGAAATCAACCATAACCATTCTACACCATTTTACCAAGCAGTACGCATACTTTCGTTAAAATTTGTCAACATTTCTTAGCCATTTTTGCTCTGCAGACGCTCATCGGGGACACAAAGTCGTAAAAAGTTAAGGGTCAGCAAATATCGTTACCTAGACAACAGTGTGCCGCATAAAAATTATTTCTTACTTTGATGGGTAGCAAAGAAGTTGACTTGATGAATTGTTCTAATATAGCCCGGTTGCCAGCATGATCTGTTGCAGTCCAACGCCTTAAGGTGGTACATCCCGAGACATCTTGGTCAGTATAAGATAAAGTGGGAGTGGGATCCAAGCTATCATGATATTTGGGCATTCCAAGTTGACTGGGTGTAATAGACTCGCCACAATTAACTGAGTGATTCGATAAGCCTTCCAATGTAGGACTCTCAAAGTCTACAAAATAAATAAATTACCATTCAATAAATACGAATATTGTTCGTTTGCTTTAAAAAGTTGGCTATGCTATGTTTTTGCTTTATGAAGACACCCTGTTATTGAAGAAAAAAGTTGTTCAATAAGTAGATAAGACATGGTTTCATACCCCTATAAGCCACAGGTACACCTGAAATTTTGGAAAAATTATGGCGAGGAGAATCTTTCAAATTATGGGAAGAGTAACGCTCGTGTGGAGGGGGGAGGCGAACCATGGTGGGAAGGGACTCAAATATTATAATTTTTTCCACATTAATACAAAAGGGAAATTCCCCAGTTTATAAATTTTTTACCTCAATCTTATTTTTGTGAAACTAGAATTGACCACCAAAGTTTTCATCGAGTGTTCATGAGGGGTGTTCACTACCCTATATAATGGGGATATTTACTGGATGAAACCAGAACGATCTTAAGCCTTAACCCTAATAGAGTTAATATGTTTTGATCAAAAACTCACCAGCAAGCCAAGACCAAACAAGTGGTTCAGCAAGATTATCCACATCATCTTTGACAACGATTTCAATGGAATATCGCAGACCAGACACAAGAAGACTTGCATTTTGGACACCATATCTTTAAGAAAGAAAATTTCTAACATCAACACATGAAAATGGCAGAATCTACAGCCACCAGCCACCAACCACAGAATCAAAGAACCATATAACCAGCACCATAGAATTGCAGCATGGCCTTATAACCTCGTTTACTGTACAAGCTCTAAGTCGGTATGAATAGCGCACTAGACAAAATCAATGTTTTGTAATACTATTCCTCAATCAGCTTTACAGTCCACTTTTAATATTTCTGCTAGACCAGGAAGTTTGAGTGCTGAGGTGGAGCACCAAACACACACTTAGCTCCCACTCCGCCTAGATCAGAAAACCTAATACAAACTACTCATTTATTGAGTTGGCTGTGCGAAAGAGGAAATGTAATACCTTATCGAACAAAACAATGTCGGACTAAATTATTCGTTGGACAAAATTTTTCCTCCAAAAGATTTCGTCACTTTTGTCCGATAAGTAGTCTAAATCACCAACACAAAACCGCTGGAAGCATATGGAACACGATTGTTTTGGAGATAAGCAGCAGCCTCTCAGTAGGCATATGAAGTTTTTCAACGTTCTTTCAACGTCCAAATAACGTTTCGTGCCAGCTGGGCTAGGATGCAGAACCTAGATTGCGACTGAGCTAACCCGGTCACGATACCATAATTGCAATAAGCATAACAGAGGCGAATACAGAAGGTACCTTAAACTTTTTTACAGAGAGTGTTGACTTCCAAATAAGGATTATTGAGCAAAAGGTTTTGAGAACCTTCTTTATCCGCAACTGCATACCTTTTAGAAGAACAACCAGAGAATGGTTGAAGAATTTGTTGTTGATGCAATAAACGACATTTTGCATAGCAAGGTTCATTATTTGAACAACGGAAAACGATTTCATATTGTCGATGGTTGGAAACGTTTGGTGATTGTGAAGAATCGATCATCAGCGTTGGTGGTGTTGTGTCTATGTTGATAAGGAAATAGTATGTTTCTTATTATATTGCAGAAATTAATTTAACAAAAATCCCAAATGTAACTCATGATCAGTGAAAGCCCGGGGGGGGGGGGTACTTGGGCGAAATGGTTGCTGGGTACGTGCGGCCCTTAAGGGTCGAGTTTTCAACCTTTCCAAAATTCTCTAAGGGTTGACAAACAAACAGAAAAAGTCAAAAAAGTTTCTCTAAGGGTCTCGATACTTGAAAACTTTAGGGTCTCCTTTTTTGAAAACATTAGTCTAGTCCTATTACAAAATGGAAACAAATGACTTACCCACCAGCCAAGTATGTTGCCCGGTTAAACCGGTATTTCCCGATTCATCTGTTCCATAAAGCCATAACGTATAATACCCGTTTACCGTAAAGTTACCGATAAAGTTTGTTGCTGAACAGTTAACACTTATTAGATAGGTGGTGGGCGTAGTTAAGGCGCATTTTGTGGTCGCCATTTCATTATATCTCCAAGTAATGTTTACCAACCCATTTGTCTTGGATGCTGCCTTCACAAAAGTTAGGCTCGGTTCCGTGATGTCCTCTAGAAATAGAACAAAAGTTATTAGTTTCGGAAAAGCGATGAATGGCCGTCATCTTGGGCAATTAGTGACTCGCCCATTATACAATGAACGCCCACTATACATGTGTAACCTACGACAAAGTAAAAGAAATACGTACTAATTGTAAAATTCCATCTAAATTGATCACGAATAAAATTAGACTGCGCTCCACACGCTTTGACGCCAGTAACAAAGCCATCGTCTAGTGTAACAAAATAATGTTTTTTCTCGATAAACATCACGTCTCTAATTCTGACGCTGATTTTGTTATTATCAATAAGTTGATAATCGAAAGATGTCGCAGCATTCAGCGCAAAGATTTCTTGAAAGTTTTGGTCGTAGATCTTGATGTAACTCGTATCGTAAGGTCGAAACACCTAAAAATAAGATATAATCTCGAAAATAGTTAACCTCCATCCCGGCGCTAAACAAAGCTTTTTTATCTTCTGTATTAAAAATTTTATTACGAGAAATAAATTTTACGAATGCGCTTGTTTTCACTCATCTCTTTCATTTCCCTAGCTAATCTACGTCGAAAGCATTAAAACCTCGTTTACACTAGAGCTAATAGTTCCGTTTTCATTTATTTTTCTGTTTTTGTTTTAAAACGCAAAAATTGCAGGCTCACGCACTTTTTAGTTTTTCGTTGAAGCTATGGCTTCAACATTTCGCACAAATTGAAAAAGCGAGACATGCGAAAATTGTCTTTCCATTCTGACAAGGGCAACTTTACCCATTACAAATAATCCCACCACGCGGAAGTTCCGCCACTTTTATAGACTAGTAACTAGTCGTTGTATTTCGCTGCAGCTTCGCTTGCAACACGCTCACTAGGTTCACTGAATACAACGACTAGGTTCATCCGACCTTTTTCGTTAAATAAACGGTGGAGTGTAACAAGATCGCAGAGATGGAGTGCGGGTGGAATAGGCGCTGCATTTTCATAGATGGGAAAAATCGATTTTAAAAAGTCACTTGCTAAAATCAAGATGGCGGAATACTAGCCGTATATGTATAAAAATTGCGAAGCGATTTAGACCCTCTCGATTCGCAAGATGCAAGCAAAATTTGTCAAAATTCTCAAACATCAGAATCTAGACGCCATCCTCGGTCCATTGTGTCCTTGTGTCCATTTTTACTAGCTCGAGTAGCAAGAAGTAGTGCATAAGAAATTGGGATAAAAATCATGAAATTGTGTGATGCAAATTATAGACACCATGGTTTTCAAAGCCCTAACTCCAACTTTGAAGTTAAGAGTTCATCATCTATGGTCTAGTTTTGTTGATATATGCATAACTTCTCACTCAGGGCCATGTGCAATCCAGAAATAAAAAAACACCAACTGGAGCTGGGAGCTTTCTAAGCACAAGTACAACATCCAACTTTCACAGTTTCGCCATAGCTATATGCTGTAAAATGTTTTCACCTCATAATTTTCACAATTCCAGTCAAGTAGCAAAAGACAATATACATATCCTTTGAAGGGCAGGAAAATTTCTTGGAAGAAAATTGACCAACTCAAATTTTTCAGAAAAATTCATGTTCTGAAATTCTTGGAATCTTTTTGTTTTGTTGATAAAAAATGTCCATTCATTTTCGTTCCCTAGAAAACCAGGGAACGTTGCCCGAGTTGAGATTAGAGCAAAATCGCAAAAGGGTCAGATGGACCTAGTCTGGTTTTCCAAACCTCTCATTCCCGTGGCGTTTTTTTTATAAGAATATTTTCCC
>JAUJPO010016457.1:7357-19717 GCA_032270745.1 Tiaropsis multicirrata | reverse complement strand
AAATAAAAAAACTTTCTTTTACCACCCGACTGACTACCAAAAAAAGAGTTCACTCGGTCGATTTCCGGAAACAAGACATTTTTTTTTGGCCTTGTATCAATGTTTAGGAACTTAAATAAGCTGTGAGGATTTCATTTATAGGAAAATCTTTTTGTTTTCTTGAATGTAAATTGGGAATTTTTGTTGTTCAAGAAGTGTTGTTTTTTACAAATTTTTGTCTTTAATCAAAGATTTAAGAACTAATACTAGTTTTGATTTTTTTCAGGGTTTATTCTTCAATTATAATGGGTTACAGAACTTTTTACAGAAATTGAAAAATTTCATTATTCCTTGAGTTATGATCAAAAGTTTAAACATTTGATTATTAAGTTGGCTAAAATTATTTGTCTGACCGCACCATGGTTGGTCCTCCAAGGTTCACAAAAATGAGAAGCATTGGATATATATTGGATATAAGTAGATTAATTTTGGGTCATCTTTTATTCAAAAATTTCAAAATTTTCCTTTCGGTAGATTAAAGGTCCTGAGTGGCCAGCCTGAAAAAGATTCAGCAGTCGCGTGAAGCCAAAAAAGGCGGATCTTGGTGGGGGTCGGAGCATTTTAAAAAATAAAGGAAGGGGATACCAAAGTAGGGAGTGATTTTTTAAGTAATGCATCTATACACTAGTCCTGGAATTAGTTTCAGTGCTGAAAAACCTTCTTGTAAAATTTGAAAGTTTCATGAGAAAGTTTTTGCTATATGATTCCTGTTTTGCGATATTTTAGGACTGTTTTTTTACTGTCAATGAGCCTGTTTTTTTATGGGAGGGCTGTACGGACCCTGTAATTTGTTGAGTTTGTTTTTTAATTCATCCTTAGTGCATAGGGTTGAGTTTCTCAGACTTTTTGGAACACAGTTGAAGAGTTTAGGTCCCTGCATGCAAATTGAAGCATATGCTTGACGTTGATAGGGCCTACGTTTTATTAGAGGAATCTTGCACTTTCTGCCTTGCCTTGCATTCGGATAAAATGAAATCCTCCTTGTCTCTGCCCCATGATCAATATTTGGTACAAGTCCTTCTATTATGATTACATATCTTTCTCTTCTACCTTGAAGAGTACATCTGAAGCTTCTTGAGTCTTTCCCAATAGTCTAATAATAATAAAGTTTTTATTTCTTCTTGTGAAAGATCTTTGGATGTTCTCTATGACTTGAATCATCATCCTTTTTTTGTGGATTCCATAACTGGGAACAATAGTCCAGATGAGGAATTACAAGTAATCTCCATAGTGTCAGCATAAGGCGACCATCGAAAATATGTTCTGTTCGCGTCCTGAAGCTCAGAAATTTCATGCTGGCGGGCGGACCTTTCTCTTGAATTGAAAATTCTCAAAATCCAAGTTCTGTTGTGTATTTAAAGTACAACATGAATTTGCTGTTAAAATGTGTTTAGAAGACTAGTGCTGAGCCAATAAAATCTCAGCAAATAGAATTGCACATTCTTTTGATTGTGCTTAATTGCCCACATGATTACTCCACCAATCAAATCATGTCATTTATACGCAGGAATCTGACCCGAACTTTGTCCCAAATGTGCATTTCCAAGGGAATTTTGTCCAATTTAAGGCTTTTTAGGTTTGTGAATCAGAAATTTTTGACTACAGGAAATGTGAAGTCATTGCAGTTTTTGTTAAAAAGTGATGTAGCGGGCGATTATTGCTCTGTAATAGCCCACTGACGTCACTTTTTTATTTTTATTGATTCCAACATTTGCAAATTACTGACTTCTGCCCTCTTTAATTTCCAATCATTGGTAGCAAAATCAGTCAAAAAATTAATTATAAGAACTAAAGTGTGAGATGCTTTGTGGATTGAAACCTACCTTAAGTGGATTAATTTTTGCGTGGACTTTTTTTCGCGAATCGAAAATCTAAAATTTTTGCGTGGACAAAATTTCGCGAATCGGCCTCTTTTTCACCTATTTTCTTTCATTTTCCTAGGGGTTTTCGCAAAAATCCTGATTTTAAATTTTTCGCGAGGACTAAATTTCGCGAAAACGGCCAAAATTCGCGAACATCGCATAAATTAATCCACGCGAAATTTAATCCACTTAAGGTACCAAATTCAATTTTACTGGAAACTAATATGGGCTGGGATGAAGAATAATGATTATCAACTCAAAAGTATTTTCAGATGATCTTATATTAGACGCAATGCAATGTCTTCAGATTTACTTGAAAAGTTGAAAAAATTAGGTTTTTTGCCCCAAATTGTACCTGGCAGTATTTTTCAGCTTTATGAATGGTTTTGTTGTAAATTATTCATATTTGCACTAGTATAACAACAAATTGATGGATAAAAAATTCTCTTAGCCTGGTAATAAGCCATAATTTTAGATTTTTAGGCATTTTTTGGTCTGAGTTTTAAGAACATTTTCAAATTAACATAAAAAATTAAAATCCATATTTTCTCCCTGTCCCTAAATCATACTTGACATTGTTGCTCTAATGAAAACAAGAGTTTGACCTCCCATCACGTTACACAAACCAGGAAGAGGGTCGCCCCCCCACTTTAGTTCAAAAAAAGAAAAGATCCTGCTTTCTCTTGGAGACATCTTTTTGAAATCAAATTCTTAAATTTCTGGATTATGAAATGCTTCGGATAACAACAGTTGATTATAAAAGTTAGATCATGTTTTAGCTAAGGGGGCATTCAAAAAGTACACAAAAAATACTTGAGAAGTTGAAATGCATTTGCCAGGGATAAACTAAAATTTACCAAAAGGTCTCTTTAAGGGTCTCTTTTATGACAAATTTGTCTGTAACGGTCGGGTTTGAGGGGTCTGAGCCACACATACTAGTCATTCCTCAATATTACAAAGATAAAATCAATATTGACTGCTTGACCTACTTTACCAACATAATGATAGATGATTATTCTGAATTTGTTTACTTTTAAAAAATTTGCAACTTTTTTGTCCAATTCGCAAAAGGTCCACTTTTGCCAAATTTCAAATTATATCAAAGAAAATAAAGACTTGATACTGAACCAAGTAAAGACCTTTTTTTCTTTAATCATCCATGATTTAAGCCAGTGCTGCCATTTTGAATTTGAACTATCTTATTTACATTTTTCACACCTGTGCAGACTAAACTGCTGGTCGCTATTCAAAACCAAATGACCGTGCACTGTCAGGATATAGAATACTGGAACACCGTACAATTTTTCATAAAATACTGAAACACCGGACAGAAAAAGGCTCAACACTGTTACATTGGCCATCGAAAAATTATGTTCGCGTCGCCTACCCGCATCATATTTTTCACTGATTTTCCGGTGCGGAGATGCGGAAAAAATCCGGAAAAAATCCAGAAGAAACAACTTAGTTCTTCAAATGTGTTACTTTTTCTTCGGGGGAGGAGGTTTCAGGCAATATTTCAAAAACCTGGAAATTTTTCCGCCCGCCCGCCCGCATCAATTTTTGAGACCTTCTGCGACGCGAACAGAACTATTTTTCGATGGCCGCCATATCCAGGGGTAAAAAATTTAGGACCAAGGATATCCAGGGGGGCTCAAGATTTTCAGCACAGATATCCAAGGAGAGGGAGAGGGGTTTGGTGTTAAGAAGAATCAACATCGTCAACAGGGGGAAAGGAATTTTTCTGGAAAAGTCCAATAAATGGGAAGAAATACCACTATAATAACCGAACCTGATGAAAAACACAAAAAAAACACTACTAATATTTATAGGGGTCCGTGAAAACAGCACCTAAAGATATTGGGTTGTCGGTTGTCGGTTAAAAAAGACGAAAAGCCAGAAAAAAGTCGAAAAGCCAGAAAAACGTCAAAAGAACGTGGCTGGATCAGGATTTACGGTGGGAAAGTTTTGAGAAAATCAAAGAGAAATTCTCTAAGGGGAGGTCGGTTAGCACAATACATATAATTTATCTTCTAATTTGAGACAACTTCGTTCTTTAGTACAAAAGTTCTCTGATTAAATCTTTGTCTCGATGCTTCGTTCTCCAAACTCGTTTAAGAGACTTTACAGCGGAAAACTTGGATTGGGATATAGCATCCATGGATATAGGTGTAACAAAGGCAATCATACCTTAAACAAGTTAAGTTGTGGATTAAAAGCTGCGGAAATGACATCTTCTAAGAATTCTTTAAACACTCCATCTTGATCGATACCAGCTTCATCGAGTCCCTATATTAAATCCATTGCAAAACTATAGTTTAGTTAAAGAATAAGTGGCTTTTGGAAGTCTCATCTACAGTCAGGAAAATAGTGACAGTAAGCCTTTTTTACACCCTCCCCTAATATTAATGTTGGATAGTTAGAAGTAGTTAAAGGGCTTGGTTGCTCAAAAACATTGATATTGGGGGAGGGGGGGGGGGAGTGGATTGCAATAGAAATTCCAAATTTTTCAGTTCTACTACAAATATATTAATCAACTAATTGTAGTCTTTCACAAACTGCTGTTTTTATCGTATTTTGTTTTGGCTTGATTTATCCTAAGCCAAAATACCGGGTGGGACGATAAAAATGCAACATGAATGATATGCATATTACTTGAAATATTTGCTAAATCAGCCAACAAGGTTTATATGGTGTATCGTGCATTTATAGAAAAACCTATATTCCATGAAATGGCGCAAGCTGTTTAGTAAAAAGGTGTAAAACTTTCGGTGGAAAACTTTTTTTGACCTCAATTTTGTAACAACTTGTAAATAAACAATAAAGGCTTTCCTTGAAATCCCCGTCATGGACTTTAGTAACTGACACAATGTGCCTAATCGAGAAGATCAAAAATTATAAGGTGGAGGAAAATTGGGAAAAGGGTCTATATCTATCGCATAACCAATATTTATTCCTAGGGTGAGTATGATTTTACTAAAAAAGAGAAGAGGACACATCTTGGGTGGCTAACCTGTTCATTAATAAATTTGATTCGAATAATTCCCTTCAACGTGGACCCAGTGAAACGATTTAACTGCTCGTATCCATCCTGTAAAATCATAATAGAATATCATAGATAACCTGCATCAACTTTAATGCCTATACACCGTCTTTCTTTTATAAGCATCGAAAGCGAATGATTGAATTTCTATTGTTCTAAAACAATAGATTTATTGTTCGATCAAAAATCTCAACTTGACTTGATATGCTTACAAAAAAGACCTATCAAACCCAGCAGGCAAACAACGGTATTCCAACATTGTTTCAACGTCCAAATAACGTTCCGATGACGTTGAAACAGCGTTGTTTTGACGTTGAAACAACGTTCCTTGCCTACTGGGAAAGATAGCTCGTGGCAATTTTAAAACAATTTTGTCTTGCCAACGAACAATAATAAAAAATATTTCATACTTTTTATTTTATAGCTCCTTGATCTTGTCAAGGTAGAAAAATTGTTAAATACGAACCTCTAGAATCCTTGATCTTCGAATATTAACGAGCGCAGTCGGTCTGGATGATTCTTTATCGATTCCCAACGATTGTTTATCACTTTCAATCCATTTATGAAAGATCTTAACTCGCTGTGAGAAAAGTGAGAAAATCAACGAGAAGGAAAATTCAGGATGAGGAAAGTTATTTTTTTATTGAACGTCAAAATTTTGGTTAAGGCTGGGTGTTCTAATTTTTCCAACCATTTTAAATTAAAATTCAAACCTCCATGTGTGGAATAACATGCGACATGTTCTGTAAAATATTCGTTGACCGTTCTGTTTTTTCTTTCAGTTCATTACTGAAGGAGCTCATCTTGATCTCCCTAAAACGAAACAAAGAGATTTTTAGAGCGATGTATACACATGCATTACGATATGATCCGAATCATATCGTTATTATCATGGTGATGAATCGAAAGGATGCTCATCTTCAGACTATGTTTCTAAGTCAACCACCAGATAATGGAATGTCAACTGTTGAAAACACTGAAATAAGACAAAAATAGGATAAAAACAGGCTTTTCACTGCAAAATAATAGACTTTGCTTTGGTACTTCAAAAATTAATAACCCCCCCCCCGTTTATTCGGTATATATCGAATTATACTTAATGAGCCAAGAAGAGGGTTCCATGAATGGTCTTCTGCAATCACGATCATACAGTATGTGAAGTAAGTGAAGTGCCAACATTTTGACTGAATCGTCTGATAGTGTAGAAGCTTGTTTCTTTTTCACATCTCCCTTATTACTGGCAGTCGAAGGCGAGGTCAGAGGAGCACCTGAACCTAAATAGAGTAAAAAAGGGATGACACAGTCTCAAACAATTTTTATCGTTACCAAGATTATATTGAGCAGTGCAAAACAACCCCTTGAGAAAGGGGATCAGGTCCGGTTATCGTGGTTACTGGTTGGATTCTTTAACATTGATCAGAACTGGTAAAAAGTCCAACCCTAGTTTATTTTACTGACCAAAAACTGTTAAAGAATCCAGAGGGGTTGTTAAAGACCACGATAACCGGACCTGATCCTAGAAAGGCGAATTGCAGACTAAAACACAGACCTTTCATTCCAATCTTTGTTGTTATTGTTCATTTGTTGATTGGTTTGAAAAATTGGAAAGGTTTTGCAACCTCAGCACATTTTTCATTGGGCGGTTGGACTGCCTTTTAAACTGGCAAATTGATTGTCTTAGACTAAGATAAGTCTATGTCTGTGTAAATTACACAGTCGGCAAAAGATCGACTGTCTAAAGAAGTGAAAGTTTTCACCAATCTTTTCAAGCAAAGGTTTTAGACTGTTTCACTGATTCTAATCAATGAGATTCGCGACACGGTAAAACATTAACATCGACTGACTAAAGCAGTCCTAAGGAATACAGTAGAGAGTCCCAGTGGCGTAGACAGGGATGGCGCAAAATATTTGTTTTATATGTTTTACAATACCTTATCGGACAAAAAAATGTCGGACAAAAAAATGTCGGACAAAAGTGACGAAAATATTTGTGGGTGACAAAAATTATGTCCGACGAAAAATTTAGTCCGACGAAAAGTTGTCCGACATTGTTTTGTCCGATAAGGTAATTACAAAATATGCACTCCTGCACAAATTTTGCGCCATCCCTGGCTACGCTACTCGCAATTATTACGATAAAAATTACAAGAGAACCATACCGACATCATTCCAAATCAATTTGAATACCAATAGATTTAAAAAGGACGATAGTTTGACAAGATCCGTGCAACAGAATGGCTTTTGTTTAACATACAGTTCTTCGTCGTCTAAGATACTGAAGTGTAAAAAGGTAAAACAATTAGATCGTCAACAGATATACCCAGTAGGCACGGAACGTTGTCTTAACGTCCAAACGACCCAGTTCTAACGTCATCACAACATTATTAGAGTCGGAGCGGTTAGGAATCATGTTTTAGGGCCAGAACCTTAATAAAATGCTGACACAAGTGTTTTTTCTGTCCTTTTAAAAGAATAGGCGCATGCGCAGAACGGCAGAATCTCATTACAATTCTTGGTGTGATATTTCAGATATGTAAACATCACGAGGCTGTTAACTGATCCGGAAAAAATCTCAGTACGGGTGTACTGAAAATAATGTAAACGGACTCGATGGGAATATTACATTTCTGAGAGCTAACCACCCACCCAGTTTGACAGCCATATAACAATTTCTCCTGAAACTCTTCAAATATCCAAAGCTTTTTTGAGATATTATTGCATTACCACCCAGAATTTACCAGCTATGAGCTATGACCAAAAGACTTAATTAAATGTTAATAATATATATTTTTTACATACGGTATAAGTTGGCATGTACATTCACAGAACAACTTGAGTAGAGATGCCAAAGGCGTTGGTAATTCTAACGTATTTCCGTTGATGTAGTTCAGAATGCTTTTTAATCCTGCACCAGGACCAAGAGAATAGATAAACCTCCATAAACGTACCAAAACCTCTTCTTGTAAGCTTAATCCTGAAAGAAACAAGTGATACTTGAATGGACCTACCTGATAATCAAATGGAATTAACACATAGGCCATAAGAATGAACGAACAAATGCATGAACACAGCTCAATTTTTAGGCCAATTACAGCTAGGGAAAGAGCACTTTTGTCTGAATATGTGTATCTTGAAAAAAAAACTAAAACACCCATGTCTCAGATATTTAACATCCTTAAAAACTATAACACCCCTGTCTCAATCAAATATTGTTTGATATCTTTGAACCCCCTGGCTCACTCCATAGAAGGGTGATTCTTTAAGGCAAAAACTGCCATTTTACGCCGGAAAGAATTTTTTTCACGAACAAGTATTTAAGCCTTTTTTTTACCCACGATGGTACTCTTGTCACATACCAAAAATAAAGAAAACTAATGATATAATCTCTAGTAAATCCATAAAAAACTCTTTCTTCTGTCGTTTTTGGTCAAAATCGGCCGGACAGGTATTTAGGCAAAAAAAGGTACGGGAATGTACCGCTGGTCAGAGTACCTTTTTCGGTTTTTCCCTGGTAAGATTAAAAAAACCCTCCCTGTAGGGTCCCTTTGTTGCAAACTTTAGAATTATTATCCCACGTAGACGTAGGAAGAGACTATTTTTCAAAACCCAGCGGAACAACCCCGGTCGGACGGATAAGGTCAGTACCAACTCTTTTGATTATAGTTTGTGAACAAAAAGAAAGAAAATGGGAAAATCACTTTTTAAAAACTTACCCTTTGAGGATTCTATTAAGAGAGTTTTTATTAAATTTTTCCATCTGAATGTTCTTATAAAAAAAACATGAGCACAAACACCACAACGAAACGAAAAACGCAAATTCGCTTAAAAACGAAGGGAGCCAGCTGAGAGCACATGATACAATATACGTGGGAAGATCATGGTGTACGTGGTGTACCACAAACGAGTCCCGTGCGGTCATTAAGAGAATCGCCTAAGTTCGAACTTTTCATAAAATTCATAAAAATAAGAATCACCAACCTTCGCTGAATAAAGTCAAGAAAACAAAAATTTCTTTTTCTTTTTTTTAGATGGAAATTTTAATCATAGACTAAAAGCTTATTCAATTTCGATCACTTTTTTCTTTCAAATACTGAGAGAAATGAGAGCAAGTGAAAAATCAAATAGACTGGAAGAGATAGTTTTTCCTCTCGCGTATACTAAATAAAACAAAAACAATCAGGACCTGAACTGTAGACTATTTTTATCGTTCGTTAAAATGATAGAACAAAAACTGGAAAATTATGTTGCTAAGGTTTCAAGCCATAAAGGACGGCGAGAAAGCTTTTCCCTTTTAAACAACCGTGATTTCGCTAGTGCAGAAAAATAGCGTTCGTCTGAATATCGCGCGGCTTACAATTATTTATTGGATAGATATTTTATCTTGGACTGAAAGACTCCTTCTATACCTAAAAATCTCAAGCTAAACTTTCCTATATCCTTCAATTTAGAAAGATCCTTTTTAGATATGATGTTCTGACATCCTGACATACCTGAAATTTTCTAACAGCCTACGCAGGATCGCCTTCTTTTTTTCAGTCTTCGACAATATTGTAATATTACAAAATTCAATAACCTGGTCTTAGATTCGATGGACGATCTAATGCTAGTAAGGACGGTACATACAAAATGTTGACGGAGAGTGTTGCTTTTGCTCATATTCCTTATATGGAAGTCAACGTTCTCCGTCAAAATCTCTGAGTACCTTCTGAATCCGCCTCTGGTACACGTCCTTTACACGTTTTTTTATAAAAACTAAATATATAAGGCTTCGTGGTAAAAAGATTAAGAACATGTTAAGAACATTTGGAGGCTTTGGAGAATCAGGAGCATAGAAATAAGAACATTTTTTTTATTTTTTATTATGTACACATGAATTAAAAGACTTAATTAAGGACGTGGTGCAAATCAGCCAAATTTTCTTCGGCAATGTATAAAAGAAAGGGACTGTAATGGAAAAATTAGTTTTTTCCCCGCGAAATTTTTCGAAATGTCTCAACCGCGAAATTTTTTTCCCGCAAAAAAAAAAAAATAATAAAAAATAAAACACCACTGATTGATTGTAAACTGGATGATATTTAAAAGATTAGCATTAAGAATTTAAGAATTTTTTTTTAATGGCTCTTTCGCGAAGATTTATTCCCACGAAATATCTTTAGATGGGCCATCCACGAAAGTTTCTGTCCTTAAAGTACAGTTCTTTTAGAAAAGTAACACAACCTACTTGTGTGAATAGCTTTGTAATCCTAATCAAAGCAAACTATCAAAGTTCCCAATCAACCAAACCACAGAAACCTTTATGAGCAATTGATCTGATACGTAAACGGTTAAAAACAAAAGCATTTCCATCAAAGATAAGGATAGAGAAAGCAATATAAATGCCCGCCTTCACTAATTGGTTCCAAACGAGTGACATTTTTTTTTTTCAAGAAAGAAATTGTTTTCATTTCAACATTCAACAAGCTTCTTTTCTAATAAACTGGAGTTAAGTTTTCAACAGCAAAATTTTTCACACACCCTGGATTTTCATGTTGAGGTCATGATTCTTAGCACCCATGTCCCCTGGATATTCTATTTTCACTCACACCCTTCTGGATTTTCTCCTGATTTGTAAACCCACCCCTGGCACCCTGGATTTTCCACCATAGTTACCTTCGGACGTGTCCGGCTTCCTCAAAACCGGGGGTATTCACCAATAGGCTGGAATTGTTTATGATGTAAGTAAAGTAATAAATTTTTGTTCAATATCAATACCTCGCCTTCCTAACCTGATATTCAGATGGTGAATTTTCTATCGGCATTTCTATTCAACGTTGTGAACTAAATTACTATAAAAATGAAGATGAAAACACTTTCGTTCTCCTTTTATAAGAGGCTTTAATGTATTTCAGTTAGCAATTCTTGGGATCGTCTTTCAAAGAAGTAACTTTCGAATGAGTAAAAAACACGACATGTTGTTTAAAATCGTAATATTAAAAATGTAATATACCGTATTATACTTCGATCAAACGACCTCTTCTTTTAAACGCGCCCCTCGAATACCCCTCAAATAAACGCCCCTAGAAAGAACGCCCCTCCCAAAGGTGGTATTTATTAGAAACAAGGCTGATTCGAGTCTTTCAAGGGAGATGGGTATTTAGATACAAAAGAACAAGGATGTCTTACTATTTCTGCGTTTTATTTTTCTATAAACATGAAACTTTCAATGCAATCCTTTTTTCCTAAATATTTGTTGTTGTTATATCAAAACCAATACTTTTTTCAAATTATTTAATGAACTCTTTTAAAAGCCTCTCTCGAATAAACGCCCATCCCCATTTATTCCAAAGAAAAATAACTCCAAGAAATACGGTACAAAACAACCTTAAAAAACGCGCCACTCGTTCTGCGCTTTAAAAAATAATCCGGCTTTCAATTGGGATATTTCCGTTGGAAAGAATATGTCATGAATATTTAATAGGTATCAATGTAAAGATTCAACGGGAGCTCTACTTATAAAACAGTGCTCCAACAATGTACTTTTACGAAGCTCATCATCACATGCTGGTTTTGAAGCTTAAGACCATAATAGATAGCAGTATTTAATACTGTAGGCTAGGTACACTTTTTCTATAAGAGACCCAGATGTTCTTAACTTTGATCTGTATTTTGATCGCAAATTTCTCACCCAACCACACCCTTACATATTTACCTAAATTGCTTTTCTTGGTCTAAGCTTTCATTAGAAAAAATCTCATGCTCATGAGTTCTTTATAGTTTTCGGAAAAATTTACCAACAAATATTAGGCTCAATGTTCTAATAAAATTGTTCTTATGAGAGAAAAAGAGTGTATTACAATAAATACATGTGTTTTAAACTTTTTGATAAGGACACGAAAACGAACAACAAGAATAAAAATGTAAAATGTTGGACTAAAGGTCTGTATACTTTTAAATTAAAATGTTGATGTAAATAAGGTCAGATGATTAACCGATGGTAAGTTTGCTACCCCCTTTCTTACAAGTGTCAGCGTTTGCTCATAAGCAAACCAAGGACTAAAGATTTGGGCCCGAAAAACAATAGATGTATTCTCAAGGAAAACAATTGAAATTTAAAAGCTGAGCATTTGCTTTTAGATTTAAATCTCTATGATTATTGGAGTTCACCGAGGAAACCAATACCTCTTTGGACTTCCCAATTCATTCTACACCAGGTGGTTGACCTCATTGTTTATGATGCGAGAAAAAAGGTTTGGATTGTTTGTTTTATGGATATCACGAATACTGTACGTTTGAATGAATACTGTACGTTTGAACGAATACTGTACGTTTGAATGAATCCTGTACGTTTGAATGAATACTGTACGTTTGAATGAATACTGTACGTTTGAATGAATACTGTACGTTTGAATGAATACTGTACGTTTGAATGAATACTGTACG